>QLNU02015270.1:7014381-7104787 GCA_006491805.2 Dysdera silvatica | reverse complement strand
TTTTGATCAGGTGTTTTCGGAACTTCCTGTATAAAGTTTAAAGAACTTCATGCGCCTTTCAAAAAATTACATGTCGTTCCTAAAACAGTAGATATTGCTCACAACCCTGCTATGCACTTCTCACAAAAGAGGCATAATTTAAGGCATGGTCATTTCAATTTTGTGAACTCTTTAAAAAATATGTTATCTCAAAAATTATTAATTTTCACATTGGTTATTACAATTAAAGAACTTTGGAAAAATTTTGCGATTCTATTTTTTGCTGTAAAAGCAAATGCCAAATAAATGCAAACTTCGTATACATTATGACTACGCACATATATTATAAAACCGAGATTCCTTTGAATGCTTAAATCAATTTAAGGATTCACAATTTATGTAAATCAACATACAATCACTTTATTAATTACTCTGGTGATCTTTGTTAGATATTTCTCGAAATTTTTACGATTGCTCCATTAAAAATAAAATTTCTGACAAAAGAAAAAAAAATTAAGCATCGTTGCATGTGATAAAATTTGAAATTATTTTATTATACGGTGCAAGCCAACGGTGTGTTGAATCGTTCACTGATCGACTCACTGAACGAGTCTTTTTGTTCACAAGAGACGGGTAAAATCGTTCATTAATTCATTAAGTGAAAGTTTTGGAACATCTCTCATAAACAAGAAGACAGGTTCAATGAATCGGTCATTGAAGGACTCGACACACCACTGGCTTGCACCGTATAATGAAATAATTTTAAATGTTATCACATTCAACACTGCTTCAATTTTGTTTTTGTTAGAAGTTTTATTTTTAACGGAGCACTCATAACAAGTTCGTAAAATATCTAATAAGGTTCACCTGAGTAGTTAATAAGACAATTTCAAGTTTAATTTACATAATCTGTGAATTTCTAAATCTACTTAAGTGCGGCGCAAGCCATACAGTAGGTCAATGAACAATAATCTCTCAACCACCCAAGCTTACCTGGGATCTGAAGACAAATCCAGTTGATCAGTATCGAAATAAGGGGATGGGGGTATCTGGTAGCACTTCTGATTCAAAAAATCGATTTTTCATTTTTTTATGAAAAAATTGCATGCTTTTTTGAATGCAATAGTGGATATGATTTTTTTTTCCTGAGGCACGTAGATCCCCCCAAAATGGTAAATATTGTAATGTTGTAACAAGAGTGTAGGTTGTACTTTACAAACTTTAAATGCGTTTTTTTTACTAAATTGAAGTTATACTATAATTTTTAATAAATAATAAATAAATAATTGAAGTTCTTGAAATGATACGATTGCAATTTGATATATTTTCAAAATAGTTTAAGATTAATGTTAGAAACATTCAAGGTGCATTGTTGATATAGACGTCTTTTTCTTCGCAGAATTTTCATATAGGTAATATAATCCGAAATATAAATTTTCATAACTAGTGTTACAGCGTCAAAGTTCGAAAAATGTCAATTTTGAAAATTTTATGTTTTTAATACTTTTACTAAACAACTTATCAAAATATCCTAAAGACAATCTTTTCTTCATATTCTTATTTATACTAAAATATTTTTATTTTATCCGAAGTCAAATACCTTGAGTTATATCGAAAATTCTGGGCATTAGTTTTTGAGTTCTTTCACATGTTTTGAATTAAAAGAAGCAAATTAACAAAGAATAGTTTTGATTATGTATATTATGCTTATGATTATGCTGTAATTGTTATAGAAAAAAATGTAAAGCGCATGTTCAAATATAATTTTTATTTGTAAAGTGGTACCGGACATCCTTAAGATTTGTATGAGCCGTAGGCTGTAAGAATGGAAGAGGGCCCCCCCTTATGAAGCTGGCCCTCCTGATATTTAGCCAATAAATTATGGGTGATTATGAATGAATTCTAAGTTTTTTCTTAATGTTGATTAACTTCAGTGTCCAGGTGCATCAATAACGAAAGATTATCTTATAAATAGACAAGATTAGAATGACCCTTAACTTTAAATAGAACTAGGTCCGTTCAAAATCTCCGTGGGGGTCCCAAAATCGCGGGGCCTTAGACCCGGTGCCCCCTTAGCCTATACCTAAATCCGGCATTGAAGTGCATCCGAAAGCGATAGACATAACGCCACCGGGGCGCAAAACAAAAATGCTATTAAGGAACATTTGGAAATTAATTTGTATAGTTTTATGAAATTGACAAGACGGTATTTGACAGCTCAAATGGTAACTATTTCCCAGTAACGAAAGAATTTATAAGAAGCCTATAAATTCGATCGGTTTTAAGACGAAAAATGGAGATTAACAGATGGTAGGGGTTATATAGCTAAAGGACAGTTAATCGATCGAAAGACCCTCACCTCCCAGATCATAACTTATTCCCTGACACAATTGAGCCCGTAATTTAATTGATGAGACCTGTAATTACTCTGGTTGTTGAATAGTCTGATTAGTTACGGACCTGCTTAGAGAGAAAGGCGCTTATGAAACGCTAGTAATTTGTAACTTAAGATGCGTCGAACGCAATAATTACAAAGCGATTTGTCAAGGAAAACGACGAGGCGTTTTTCCTCGGGCGCATGCGCTGTTTAATTATGGAGCTGCGGAAAATCGTATTTTTTGTAACCGACGCTTTGTTAATTAATACGGCATCTGAATTTGTATTCTAATGGGATCTCTTATGAATTGTTAAATAGCGGACTTCTGTATCTGGCTCATAGCAAAATATGCACGTAAAGAAATGCATTTTGAGCAAGGTTGTGAAATTTTTAAATATTCACTTTATGGAGCTTCGAACAGGCCTTCCGTTTAGACCAGCGGTCGCCAACCGGTAGTCCACGGACCACTGGTGGTTCGTGAGAGAATTTTGGTCGTCCGCAGAAAAATCTGGACATTATTTGCATTTTTAATGTTTTATTAATAATAAAACAAAAATAATATTCTAAGAAATTCTCATATTCTGAATGACAATTTCCACCTTTATATTGCACTAAATTCACGAAATGTGGTCTGCGGGATTTAAAATTATGGATTTAGTGGTCCATGAGGTTCGAAAGATTTGCGACCACTGGTTTAAACCCATTTAAGAGAACTTTAATTATGCAAAAGGTGAAAACATAGTTAATAATTTTATAATTTACACATATCAACTATGTGATTTAATTATACTGTATTGCGATATACCAATGATCTTAAGGAAGTTATATGTTTTGTAAAAGTTTTGGCTATAAACCAAAGACAACCTGAAATTCTGTTTTCCAAGGAATAATAAAAAAAATCATACACGTATTATATTATTATTTTTAGACAGATGTTTAATGCATTCGTTTAAGAAAAAATCCTATTGCATCCTCAGGTAGTAGCCGCTTTGAGTGGAATACTTTTTTTTTTAATTTTGGCTCATTTGTGAAATACTTTTTAAGAAAATCCAAGATATGAAATAATCAATGAGAAATTCTTTAAAGCTCATATGATTTTAAAATTGAGAATATTCTAAAAGATTCATAGGATATTAAGTACTTGTATTCCGTTATAAAATTCAGAATATTCTGAAAGATCCTAAATTAAATCAAAAGATTTTAAGAACATTATCGAGATTTTAAAATTCTGAATTCAGCTTTTTCTCTACTTTACGGTTAATCGAATGATTTCAGATATTTAATAAAACATTTTAGGTTATTGTGAAAGATTTTAGGTATTTAATAAAGCATTTTAAATTATTCTGAAAGATTTTTTAAATTCAAGATATTCTAAATAAATAGAAATTCATAATAAGAGACTCGAAACCAAAAACATTTTGAAAAATTTTAAAACACTTTAAATGTTTATTATTTATTATTATTAATTTAAAGCGTAAGACATTTAGTATATTTTAAAAGGTTCAAGATTATTCAAGGTATTCTAAGGAGATACACGAAATTTAAAGTTTTCTAAAAGGTTTCTTTATATAAAGATATTATTTTAGAAATTTTTTTATTTTCAAGATATAAAGGTGTTATGTTAAAAAAGAAACATTACAAAGTATAACGGCATTAAGATATAAAATCATTGTGTAAGGTTTGAGAAGACGGAAGATCTTCTAAACCATTTCAGAAGATCCAATGTGGAATATATTCGGGAGTAATCAGAAAGGTTTCCAGTATAAAGCCCATGAGTTTCACATTGGCCGAAGATTATAGGTTAATTAATATACAGTCTCGAGGGTCACTGCATAATTTTGTATGAAGGAGGAATATTTTATATACAATCTCGAGATTTTTTTAATCTAGTGATCGATGGAGTAGCTCAGAATATCGATATTTTCCATTTTGTCAAATGTTAGACGCTAATAGAACTTACGTTTTTTAATCGGCAAGGTCATGATTTACACTGATCAAAGGTTCTGAAACAACTGACAAATGTAAAGAATGAACTCAGTAATGCAGTATATGAACTCATCAGTGCAATATATGAACTAAAGCAGTAAGAAGAACGAACTCAAAAGTGGGATTAAAATACAAAGTTTGAGCTCAAAAATGTAGTGAATTAATATAAAATGTAATTAATAAAAAAATGTAATTAATTGGTATGAAATGTAATTAATTGAAATGTAATTAATTGATATAAAATGTAATTAATTGATATAAAATGTAATTAAATGATATAGAATGTAATTAATATAAAAATGTAGTGAATTAACATAAAAATACATTGAACTAGCATGCAAACTTACCGAATTAGCTCATAATTAAAATGCATTCAAATAAACGTAACGTGAATTAACGTAAAAAGAAAAAAGTATAGAAAATATATAAAATGGAATACTCTCGCCGTTTAATCAAAGAATGAAAATAAACCATGGTTTTATCTGCTTAAAGTCAAAACTTTTAGACGGTTTTAGAAATAAATTTTTCATTTGCCTACATTTGATATCCATATTACAGCTCTTTCCTATACTAGTTATAATAATGTAAGGGGGAGATATAAAACTTACACAGGTCGTAGCTAGAAGTATTTTACAGGGGGGGTTCTGAGAATTTCAGGGGAAGCTTTGAATTATACTTGGGGGGGTTCTGAAATTTGGGATGGTTAGGGGACAATAAGCATTGTGACTAGAAATTTGAAAATTGCCCATTAAATAGAGTTGTTCACTATTCCAGGGCGCATGTTAAAGAGGTGTTGCCATATTGTATAAAAAAACAAATTAAATTCATTAAAGCATTAAAAATTTTAATCTAGCACTTGAGAATTTCAGAACCCAAAGTGCTAGATTAGAATTTTTTTAATGCTTTAATGCATTTTATTAATATTTTTTATACAATGTGGCAACACCACTTTAACGTGCGGTCTCAAATAGTGAACAACTCTATTTAATGGGCAATTTTCCAATTTCTAGTCACAATGTTTGTTGTCCCCTAACCGTCCCGAAGGCTGATACCTTCGAATAGTGTACAAATACTCCAGTTCCATGTTGTCCGTTATGCGAAGGTTTTTCTGCATATGTCAAAACATAAATACTTACAATACAAATATAAAATTTTTTACGAAAACTACTAGCTAAGTACTGTACAATTCAGTATAACTTAAAAGGCATGAAACAATGCATACGTAATATATAATTAATGTGCAAAGTGATTTATGTATACAATTCATTTTAGCAGTGTAGTCAAACTAATCTATTTATTCCTTCCACTTTGATATAAACTACATGAAGACTGAAAATGTTTGTAAAAGCAGATTACGTGCATGCAGATCTGCCATGAAAATCCGTTGCATGAAAATTTTCAATTTTTTTTACAAAGCAAAAACTTTTAAATAAAATCCTGCAAAAATTTGAATTTAAGGAAAATTAAAATCAATACTAGATTCCAGGTAGATTTATCCCTCCCCCCCCCAATACCCCGGCCGCGGACTTGACCACCTGACGCTTTACGCTTAATTTACCGACATCGCTTAATTAATAAACGCATGACTAATATACACTTAGCACACAAACTATATAAATTCAAATTGTCTTGGAAAATTCAAAGAAGCGTTAAATGTGTTCGAAATTATGAGTGCATTTATTTTGATTTTGCTTTGAATTTTTCTGTCGAACACTTAGATTTCTACAGTAATGAAGACTTAGATTGCGTAATTTAATAAAAGAAGAATATAGCAAAGAACGTCCGTTTCCACCCCAGGAAATTGGCATTTAATGAAATATGAGATAACTACCGAAAAAATATAAATGCAAGTGGAATGATTAACTGATATCGGTACGTTTTAATTAAATTTATTGCAAGTCTAAAGATCCTTTTTGTATTTTACATACTTTTTTTTTAGAAAATGATACTTTTCTGTTTGAAAAAAAAAATATAGTTTTCGCAATATTTCAATTCAAATTTACGCTCGTTTCTATTAATATACGCTTTATGTCTTCTTCGAATGTGTTAATATTTTTCATCTTTTTTCTATTGGCAACGGATTAACGATATATTTTAAGGGCTAAAAATTAATGATATTACTTAAAAACTTTAAGATATTCTAAAAAATTTCAAGATATGTCAAAGGATTCCAGAAATCTCAAGATGTTCAATAACATTTCAAAATTTCATGATTACAGAATTTTCTAAAAAAAACTCGATAAATTCCATAGAATTTAAAAATAAAATTAAAAATAGAATATAATATAAAATTATTGTATAATAAAATTAAAAATAGAATATAATATAAAATTATTGTATAATAAAATTAAAAATAGAATGTATAATTAAAAAAAAAGAATTTAAAAATAGAATGTATAATTAAAAAAAAAGAATTTAAAAATAGAATAAAAAAACTTCGAGGTAGTTTAAAATATTCCGTAAGATTAAAGTAGTATTCAAGATATTGCACACGAGTTTCAAAGCATTTCGGGTAATTTTTAATTAATTTATTGTTTTAAAGGAAACGAAATCTAAAACGATTTTCTTTACATATGTATAGGACACTGGTAGATAGTGATATATGATATAATAATTAGATTAATTAATAATTTCATCACTGTAGTAATAAATGACATTATCTTCTTGAAAAGATAGAGCTTGCCTTCATACAGAAAAGGATGGAAAGTACCTGAAACTAAAAATTTATTTCTTGGATTCTATTCACTTTCTCTGTGTCTAGCATTTCGTAGGCGTTCCAAACAAAATTCAAAGAAAATAAATTTAAAAATATCATCCATACATACGTTTTTTATTGAATATACATAATTTCGTATGCACCACCTTAAAATGTTAAAAAATAAATAACTTTGAGGAAAGTAAAATGAAAATTAACTAAGGCTTTTTAAACTCCTTGCCCCTCTCAAATCTTTATCTCAAAGGCGAGTCCGTAGACAGGTGTTTTGTCCAAGCGCAGGAGAGTATGAAGAGGAAACGCAAGAATTCAGTGAAGCAAGCTCCATTACGCCTAGTCCCTGTACACATTTTAACACAAAGAGGTCATGAAATATGCACTTCCACGAGCCTGTTTTACACTAAGAAAAGATTTTCAAGCGCATCCCTTTTACGCCTCGCTTAATTCAGGCATCCTCTTCAAGTTCAGACATTATGTCATCAAAACGAAGACAAGAGAATGCTGGAAAATAAAAAGAAAGAGCCGATATGGATCCATCGTTCTCAACGCAAAGACAGGTGTTGGAAAACATAATGCGCCCTGAGAATAAATGTGTCTTTCTTAAAAAAAGAAAGTTTGAAAGAAATAAAAGTAGATAAAAGTGTCTTCCCTATTATGCATGGTTTAGTTCTTTTGTCGAAGGAGAGTGGGTAGTCGATTCATAAGATAGGGTTTCGTAATAGCGTATCATTCGTGAGTAGCTTTTAGAATTTCGAAATACTTATATACATATTTACTGAAGAAGGTTATCATGAAATTTATCTTATGAGGCCTGTCATACACTGCCGGACAAAATTAGGAAAATGAAGAGAATAGAAAAAAATTGGGAATAACTTTTTGAAAGAAACAATAGGGGCCAATATTTTAGATGATAAGAGCAAATGTTCAATAAGTATCGTGCGGCATGTAACTAAAACCCATGACAATACGCTAATAATATAAAAAAAATGGAAAGAATTTCACGTGAAATGACAAGATGATTGTATCACTGAAAATGATGTCAAACACGGCCATTACCGAATGTGAAAGCGATAGTATTACTCTTCTCAAGGCTAACACAATTACCAAATGATCAGCATACAAAGCCACCGGAACGTAATTTCGTAATTTTTTTAGTTTTAGTTTGAGCAATAAAACGTGGGTGTCAAAAAAAATTATCCATCCGTTTCTAAAGAAATTATGAAAAAACATATAATAGTATGTACATCATAGAGCTTTGCGGGGTATTCCACCGCATCTGTTTATTAAACACACTGGGTGCTATGCGGAGAATCCTCAGAAATAGATGCATGCATTTTCTGCCGAGCAATCAATTGAAAGTCTTGCATTTTGCAGAGGGAAACTTGGTCGGCAATTACTTCTGAGGATGCCCCGCATAGCACGGAGTGAAACGTTAAGTGTTTTTAATAAACAGACGCGGCGGAATAACCCGCAAAGCTCTATGAAGTATATTAATAGACGCCGTGAAAGTCTTCGTGATTTTATATATAATAGTATGGCTCTGTGATTTCGTGTTTGATGACAACTTAGCAAGTGTTATCATGAGAACGGCAATATTATCGCTTTCAAACCCTTCCACAGAAAGAAACGGAGCCTCGTTCCTGCGCCTTGGGGACGGAGAAATTTAGGGTAGACTGGTTCATGCAAGTGGTCCTTGGTTCGACTTCGGGACATGGTGTCAACCTGGTGTTTTTTTCTTCTGTACATAAGAATAAATATTTGTGCTGTCAGTAATATTATCCATTACAGAACTTGATAAGAAATGACACAGTGTTTGCTGCTTCTCAGAGAGCAAAGCTCGTCCTTGGGACGTCCGTAGGATGGTCTTTGTAATCTGAGTTGACGTGAAATCCAAACCAAGATTCATTCCTGAACCACGTACCTTATCAGGGCTCAAACCCGGCTTCATCCATACTGAATGAATCTTGGTCTTCCTTTCCAGACTTTCGTAACAATATATTGAGATTTTCTTGGGTGAGGTTTTAGTCTCATGCCAAGAAGACCGAATTTTCTGCATTACGGTAGCACACTTTACATTTTTAAGTAACCATAGCGGCTCTCATCAAATGTTTCTTGATGCTCACCCTCCAGGCTATGGATGGCTCACAATGTTACTTGAACTTTGATGTCCTTCTGCGAATCGATATTTCAAACGTAGTGCAATAACCCTATCTCAACTTTTTTTTTACTTGAAACTACTTTTTTTTGTCTAGTTCGCGATTTTGAATTCGATAACCCTAAAGTTCGAGACGCATTTCTGATTTATTTTCAGAAGTAGACATTTATTAATCAATAAATAAAATCAACATAATAATAATGAAAGAGCAGGTGCAGCTCTTTTTTGTCGCTGCTCGCCAAATTTGTTTTGCCTAAAACTCAATTTAAGTGGCGTTTTCGAAACTAATCTTTTTTTGGTCTCCACTGGAACTGGTTATTAGAAACTAATATTCTCCTCGCATAATTACCAGCAATTCTAAGCTTTCCCCCTTTGTCTATTTCCTCCACAGGAAATTAACTTTTGACAGAAGTAACTAATGAAAAATAAATAAAAGCGGTGAAATTAACTAATATCGGTACACGTTAATTAAAAGTATTACACTCTTAAGGATTCTTCATGTAATTTACATACGTTTGAATAGAAAATGACATTTTTTCGGGGAAATTCGAACTAGTTTTCGCAATAATTTACATGTCACTTACATGTTATGAGGACGTGTAGTCAATAAACTACGTTTATTAATTAATATCGCGAAACCATAACTATTGTATAATATATTAATTTATTATTCCGTTTCTAACTAAGACGCCTTGTTATGTAATTAATGAACAGATGGACAAAACATTAAATACATTGAACAGAATTTCCATATTTCCCATTCGCAAATTTGTGCCAATACCTTGGCAGCACAGAAACCGTAGATTGATATGTACACAGAATTGTGACTTACATATTTTTACACGGTATGACTCAGATATGTAATACGCGAGCATATTTTTACCGTTGTTAATTAGCAACAAGGATTAACAAAGCATCTCAAAATTGTTTGATTAGCAACAATTAATCGCATAAAGCATCTACGGGAATATATCCTTCGATCTCGTTACCCAGTTCCACATTATGCCATACGTTATGCGTTACTTTATATTAAATTACTATTGAGTATTAAGTTTGTCAAAAAGTACAATATATAGTGTGGTTTAAAGGAAACTTCCAATACTTGTGGAACTCTATAATGATCGCCATTTTTGAATGAGATTGATTTTTGAATCATTAGAAGGAGATGAAAATTTTAAATCACTAGAACGAGATGGAAATTTTGAATCACTAGAATGAGATGAAAATTTTGATTCACTAGGATGAGATGAAAATTTTGAATCACTAGAATGAGATTTGAGATTTAGACTTCAAATCATGGGATTATGGAAAAAAATACATATATAAATAGCATATAGAAGCATGCGAAACAATAGGAATATACAGAAAACCAAAATAAAATAATAATGTTTGTCATAAGGGTTACACATTGCATCCACTATTGAAATTCAATTTAAATACAATAGGAAATCTCACAAAGTATAGACAATACAATTTGAACTTTTCAGTGACAAAAGGAGCAAAAAAGTTGTAAACGAATCTTCACACATTTATATTGCATTTTAATAAATTCTCATTGCAATTCAAAATGATATTTCTCAATCGTTTTATCATTCTAAAAATGTAGTTAGTTTAATGGTTTTTATGGTTTTTGTACACGTTGATCATAACGAAACAAAATAATAATAATAATTACCAATAAAAATTTCCACAATTCATGCACTTTAATAGTAATCACAAGAGCATAAGCACTCATTATCTATATATATATCAGGAGATCATATTTTTCATTATCTAAATGTGGAATTCATTCCTAGTGATGCAAAAACTTCAGTCATTGGAGCCTCTTAGGTAGCGGAAATTACTTTTTGGCCACATGTGTGTACATTGGATTAATAAGTATACATTGCACTGATTTTAATCTTATCTTATTTGAGTTTTACGGCGAAAGGACAGCAAGGGTCATGCGTCGGCACCTACGGCTTTCGGAGGAATCCGAACCCCTTAGGGCTAAGGAAACCAACTCTAGGACTGCATTGAGTAGATAGTTGGTAAACCTAATTTTTTCTTTGGCATGGTTTGGAGTCTGAACCTAGATGATCATGCAGTAGACTAACGTAACATAAGTAGTAATGTAACATAATATAACATGATTGTTATGTAAATTAATTATTATTATATAACTACGTAACATAATTATAACCTTATACAGCATTAATGCTATAACATTGATATATGTGTTACAATATAATTACATGTTAAAATAAATAATAAATATAACTACTCATTATTAATTATAATATATCATTTATATATTATTATATTAAATATTATGTTAAAAATTATATACTATACGTAATTTTATAACATAATATAGCATATATAGCATTATATATAATTATAACATATTATAATAACAACGTTATATAGCTATGTAACATAACACACAGCAGATTAACGGGTCGCGACTACATCACCATCTGGCCCTAATTTAATGTAAACTTTATTTTAGACAGAAGGCATACAAAGTGAAATATACAAATGAAAATATACAAAATGGAAAATATATAAAATTCAATTATGTAAAATGAAATAAACACAATGAAAAGAAATTGCGAAAGATAAAAAAGTTACACATGTGATATACATTCTGCCCGAGCAGCATTGGAAAAAGATTTTTTCATCCGACGAAGCCCAAGCTGTCCAGGTTTTCCCAAATCATATATTAAACTTATTTCATCTACATTATCCCTCCCTCTCTTCCACCACATAGCATTCCGCAAATTGCAAATAATAAATTATTGAAAATAAATATATGCCCAGCTATTCATGATATTAAGATAACATTTTAGGCTTATTGTAAGAGCTAAAGTACTTAGTCTTAGCTAAAGCACACAGTCGATATAAGTGTTCCAAATTTTGAATATTATAGCAACAACAATCATAACGTGAGCGTGGTTTTTTAGAGTAATGTTATTCATACTGTGAAGTCGTAATATCAAACAATGCTGTGTTTTGCTGAGCACAGTATTATTCGGTTTTGCCAAGCTTTTATGTGCCAAATAATGCTGGTTTATTCCACGGAATATTATTTAAAATGTTAAGTAAAGCACACTTCGATATAAGGGCTTAACTTTTATTGTTAAGTGTCCTTTACCAAATTGTTTGACGTAATGGGCGGTTAAAGTATAACCCAAGCATATTTCTGGCCATTTTATAATGTCCCTTATAAGAAAATACAAGCAAATGCTTACGTAAGATTTCGGTTCTCTAATTGGTTGGTACAAGTTTTTGAAATAAGACTTATGTGTGCTGAAAATTATAATACTTATTTACATTTTTATTGTAATATTGAGCATTTATATGCAAGTTTTTTCTAATATTAGACGCTTACTTGCAAATAATGAGTAATTACGCAAAAATTACAGCATGTAAGAAAGATTAGTACGCCGTAATTAGCTATTTTGAAGTATTTTTAAGTAGTCACGTTTTTATTATTAATATTTCTTTGGTTGCAAGCAAATGGTGAGAAATAAATAAGAATCGGACTTGATAAAATACATCAAAAATAATGCATTTATTAAAAACAATATATTTATTGTAATTTAAAAATATCGGGGGTGGGGCATGAGGAGCCTAGAAGGGGCCCCGAACGAAAAAAAAGGGGTGAAATAGCCAGTGGTTTAAATAATTAAATATTTAAACCCAGCCCGTCGTGCATACGATTATTGCAGTTCCTTCAAGGCAATTATCATTTTGTGACTGCCCCCTAGCTATGTCATTTTTTGTGTCTTAGAATGTAAACATGGTTCAGACCCCACCTCCTTTCCTGTTGTTAGAAAAAAATAAGCAAATCTCAAAAGATGCTTACGTAATACTTGAACGGCCCCTGAGAGGTTAGCGTTTTGAATACTGTAATCTATCATCCTCACAAACAGTAATACAGAAAGCAGTTCAACATAGGACAAAATGTTTCCAGGAATTGCGGACAAATTACGGAAGCAAGGAACATATTTAATATGAATGACAGAAGTTGGTAAATTACAGATTATTTGCATAACGTTCGCTACTTTGCTAGTCCCTAGTGGCGTACCCGTCGGTATTATGATCACGATTCAAAGAATATATGATAAAACACAGTTCCTACCAACATGTTACGGAGTGGTGGTTCATTAACCACGTGCTTTATGTTGACGTGTCACTGGCTGGTGTCTTGAACGTGAATAAAAAAAAGTGTCATTGGCGACTGAGCAAGGGGGTTAAATGCTTTTCCCGCCGCTTTTTGGCGGGGTACACATACCTAATGTGACTCCATTACGGTACCGTCCCGCTCGCCCGTACCCTAGGGACGCACTCCGCTTTAGATGACATGACGGGTCTGAGAATAACGGGTACGATGCACAAAGAGTGGTATAGCCCATTTTGAATCTTGAAGCGTTAAATTTTAATGATTACGTCAGGTGTCATCCGAGCAAAACGGGTCTTTCGGTCTAACAGTAAGTGCTCTCATCTCGAGGGTATTTAGTTATTTCAGAGTTTATGGCGCAAGGACAGCGAAGATTATAATAAGCCAAACTTATCTCAAATTGAGTCATGGTAATGATACAATACGATCGTATTTCGCTAAGACACATTTTTATGGTTCGTACCAAAACCTGTTTTAGGTGAAGAAAAGCAAGCATGTCACTTACTTAGGTTGGAGTCTAACTAGCGATCTATTAGTTACCGCCCCATTGCCATGATCGCAGGGCCGCTGAGTGCAGCCGTGTATGGCTCTTTTCTCGTAGACGTATGTTGACCATTGGCTAATAAATTTAAAACATTTCTTGACATCTCCTGTCCATGTTTATATTGCAATATGATCCCCCACCTTGTATACTAAGGACTAATTAATTCCAACGTGCAGTATGGGCAATCTAAAGGACGATGCCAGAAGTCTATGGGATTTTGCCTACGGCGTTCCGCAACAAATCAGACGCCATTCGACGCGTCTCACTGAGTAGATAAAAAATGTCAATGGGCGCAAAGCTGTCAGATCATCCAATCACGAGTTACAGGTGGTACCTGATCCATTGTGGAACGTCGATAGACAAAATCCTAATAACACTGGCCCTCTTCCTTAGTGACCTGTATCTCGTGACTGCACGACCTGACAGCTTTGCGTCTATTGAGGTTTTTTATCTACTTAGTGAGACCCGCCGAATGGCATCTGATTTGTTGTGGAACGCTGAGAGACAAAATCCTAATAACATTGGAAATCTTCCTCACAGGATGACCTTCAGATAACCTATGACTCGTGACTGCATGATCTGACAGCTTTGCGCCCATTGACATATTTTATTTACTCTGTGGGACGTGTCGAATGGCATTTGATTTGTTGTGGAACGCCCATGGGCCATTTTTGGCATCCTCCTTTACACCATGGCCTTGTCACCTTGTTCTATCCGAAATTAAGAAGCCTGGAGTTCGGTTTGTTTTCAGGTAGGTGACCATTCGCAGCCGGCTACTTACTGGGCTGAAGTCAGTTGCTTAATTGTAGTGTCCCCTGTTATTAACGAAGAGCTGCGCACCATTCCCCATTATCTAACAAAATGATTATTGGTCACAGGTAGCGTGGAAGACCAAATACTTAAAGAAAAAAAAATCAAGCTGAAACCGATCTTTTTCAGCGTAGTCTCTTTCCATATAGCTTAGAACGTTAGATTTCAAAGTGTTCAATTCTCTTTTCATCTTCTTTATACAGGGTCTATGCCATAACTCCATAAAATGCTAATAACCAGAGTAGACATTGGACATACTTCGTATTAAATACATATAAGTTTCTTTTGATGCCACAATTCCTTGAATGATTTCTTACATAAGCAGCATTTTTATTTTCAAAAAATCGGACAAAACTATCATTGTCAGTTCTAAAGTGTATTATAGACCCTTTCGATTTAAGTTCGGCGAAACTGGACCTTTACTCAAGGCCAGACTGGGCCGCGGGACTGTTGCGCCCTTTAAGAAGTACCCAGTCCGCCCTTGCCTTTACTGTCTGCACAGTAACACCCAATCAATCCATGCAAGGCAAGAGATGACGATAAAGAATTTTTTAACTAAATTATTAGTTTATTTTTCAAATTATTAGCTAATTAATTATTTGATTTTGAATAACAGTGTTAACGATTTATTTCTATTTAAACTTTCGTCGCAGGAAAGATCCACGGAGAAGTTGATAATTAGTTGAGTAATGATCATTTAATTTCAAAACTTAATTCAAATTATTACTAATAAGCATAATACATGTATTATTAAATACTTTTATAAACTTATTAGATTTCGCTGATTCCTAAAAAGTTAAATGAATTTCAAAAGAGCCAAAACAAAACCTTGTCTTTACCATTTATTTTCAGTATTCTGCATCCATTAAAGTGATAATATTTTTTGAAGTGTTTTATATAAACATATATTAAGTATATATCTTGAGAATTCACTATTTCTCTAAGTTGTAATAGTCTACTAAAAGCTATCTTCCATTCCAAATATAGCCAACAGTATAGCCAAAATCCTGGTCTATGGCAACAGTATTTATACTTTGGTAACATCATATACCATCATTGTGCGCAATGTTTGGTCAAATTCTCAAATATCTTCCAATCTTTTATGGATTTTTTTTGTAATAGGTCTGTTTAGCATCCATGTTTGTCTGTCCTGTGTGTATTGTGCAGGGCCTTATATGGTAATAGAACTATAGTCCTAGAGCACCTATAGGGATGTCTTTTATACGCAGCAATTATGCATTCATCCATGCTTATAAAATCCCCTGTTGTATGCCAATATACAAATTACAACATCATGAGCATAATTTTATTATCAGTACGGTTATATTGCATCATATAATTCATCTCCACTTGTTCCGCAGTCGTCCATTAGCTAAGTGGATTTATCTTATCTGAATGTGTTGCATTTTGCGAATTTTATAGGCAAAGCTAGAGACTTTTTACATAAAATCTCCATCGCAACAGGTAAATTAACTACCTCTGTACTATACTAGGTAGAACATACTAGGTAATAATTAATTTAAAAAAATAAAATTATCAAAAATCTTAGATTTGACAATAATTTCAATTCTGAAACCTAAAACACTATGGATCAGAAAGGAGTCTATTTAAAAAAAAAAAAAATAGAGAATACTTGCCTTTCCATCTAGCTATTTGTGTAATATAAATATAAAGCTTGTTGTTGCAATTTAATTTCACATTGTGAAAAATCTCACTACAAGTGTACGTTTAAAATATTTAAAAAATAACTTTTATAAACATGCTGCGACAGACAGTTTGAAATTATATACCAAAATCTTATTTTTTAAAAAGAAAGTACACCTGGGCGTCCCCTTAATTAGTTTCACCGTGTTCGTGACCTAGAAATTTCCAGTGTTAACTTTAGAACGTTCCCCAGCCGGCAGCATTAAGGTTAAAACCACCATCCTACCTTTCTCCCAGTACTTCGCACGATGATGGTGGTAGCACCGTGAAAGGGAGAAAACCCGGGTAGTTATCAAATTATCGAGCCCAAGAGAAATCTCAAAGATGATTCCGCCCCCTTCTATACTCACGAGGCAGGAGTGCAATAGCCCCCGCCGCCCCCCAAATGAAAATGGAGGGAGAAAGGGAAGAATGAGACTTTCTGTACACGAAGCTCACACTTCCAAGCCATCCAGGGGCTGATGTGGAGATGGTACAGCCATTTCTCCTGCAATCAGTGGCTTACATATATATCCGCCGTGTGATGTATGAACTAAATCACATCAACCTACTCCAGAACTTCTCCCATCCTCTCCCTGTTAATGAAGCGTGCCAGCCGGTAGCCACTATGTTTCCACTTACAATGATTAAAACCAATTCGAAAGTCCTTTTCCAACGCTGCAGTGACTGTGGCAATGAAAATAGACGCACCCGTAATGGTCCCCCGACGTCTCATAACCTCCACCGACAGCTGTTCATGTTGTTTTTCGAGGATAGATTGATATACTTATAATTCAAATAATGGCAGTCACCCAGTACAGTACATGGCATAGCACGGCCATTCGGTGCACTGCAACGAAATCATTGATTCTCCAAATTGCAAAATGTTAACGATCAATCCACAGGTCCTCTTAGTCAGGAGATTTTTATATGAACTTAAGCTGCTGCCCATTCGCGAGAAGTTGGCGTCCAGATTAACCTCTGCTTCTTCAGCTAACGGAATTTGGATGCCAACTTCTCGCGAATGGACAGTACGTCCGTCTCGCTTAAAAGTAATTACCAAGCAGAGCTTGGCGCCTAAGTCCGACTTACCAGTGATGTCTAAGTCAGACTTACAAGTAATGCCTAAGTCTTATATATGCAAAGTGTGTCTATGTCCAACCCATGAACTGTCATCTGTTTGGGTTACAGTTAAGTGGAATTTTAACATTTATGGGTCATGTAACTTAATATGACGCGGGTGTGCTTCCAAATAGTATAAATAAAACTGTACAATGATGAAAGGAAATTGAAGGATGTGACATTTATATGTGCTTCAACGTCCAAGAAATGCTGGCGAGTTTATCTGAATTGGGATCGACAGAATATCTATACCTCCGAATTACGATACGGTTACAAACAGCCAAGCTGATTGAGAATCAGTAGTGTAGCCATTGAAAACTCATGGGGGGGAGGGCTCAAGTGGTTTGAAAGAAGATGTGATGATTGGAGAAAAATAATGTATTTCAATATCCAATGGGGGGCTTGAGCCGCCTGAACTCCCCTCTCTCACGTCACTGCTGGGAATCGATCCCAACCCATAAAACCTCCGAGGGCCTCCTCGAGGGTTACTATTAAAACTGCTTAGGCGCTGGGAATAGTCGAAATTCTGTGGAATGACACAACAGCTTTTGTCTGCATACCAACTTAGGCGATAAATAGCCTATTAATCTTGAGGGCTGCCAAATTTTTCGCCAATTTGCGAATGAATACTCCTTGCACGGACGTGGATAGGTTGCCCTAGCCTTAACCGTTTACCAGGCTAGCTTTGCCGCGACCATAGTTGTGATTGTATTTAACAACAAAATGGCTTCGTATGTGCAAAACACATAGACGACAAATAGGTGAAATATGTCTACCCATTTGACTTATTTCTGCATTTTATTCTCAAGACTAAACTATGGATTTTCTGAGTCGGGACCGTTGGCCTAACGTGAGCCTCAAACAATAACACATTAACCCAGAAATAAGCTTGTTGGAAGTGAATTCCAGCTTAGTGACCGGCGGGCACAGAAGCCGTGGACATGATCATTGGAGCAATCTACCATACAAATGTACCAAATCGATCACTGAAAGAATCAGTAAGCGATTTTGCCCACCTACCATGAACGACAATTCTAGTTTAGTGATTCGGTCATTTAGCGCTTTCGTTCATCTATTTGGTACATTTCTATCAGTCTTCATTCTTACCATTTCTACTATATGCACTTACTATACTTTTTTTTTTATTAATATATTGCTAAGTTAAGCAGATCATAATACAAATATCGTACAAGTATATAAGTACTGTATGAGTATTTCTTTCTTGATGGCGGGGGTGAAAATGGCGCACAAATTCAGATGGAATTCAAGAAGGCCGTGAAACTTAAATTTCAAGTGGTAGTGGGGGTGGTCCTACAATACTTGGGAACAATTACAATCGGTTTATGTGATGACGATTATCATGGTAGGACTGTGATTACGATTACAATTACCTAAGTATCAAAATTTGGATCATTATTTTGACTACGATTACAGTCAATTTTCATTTTTCGATTACGACTACGATTATAAGTGCGCATAAAAACGATTACAATCACGAATACTTACCTGCACTCAGAATCAATCAGTTCGATTACGATTACAATCATGGCGATTACGATTACCTAAGAATTTCAAAAAACGATTATGATTAAATGAAATTTAAAAGTGTGATTATGATTATATTGCAGATTACAGCTACTTCAAAACATTCAATTACAATTACAGATGTGAGTACGCGAAAATGTAATCTATTATAATCACTCGATTATGATTAATCGGAGTCTAGTCCCTACTTGCAAAAGTTTGGGAACTTACTATTTAGAAAAAAAAAGAGACTTATCTGTTTACCACAGAACGGATACAAGATCAATTTTAATTGAACTTTATGGGGAAAATATATCAGGATATGTAATTTATTTAATTTTTACTTCATTTTAACTTTTTATTCTCAGTTAATCTTATCCTAAGTCTATATATCACACTAAGTAGAGTGTTTTCTATAGAAGTTTGTGTTTCTTCGGCGGAAGAATGACAAATGTCGTGCTATGCCGAGACCTATGGTCTTCCGACGAATTTGAAACTTTTCTAACCAGGGAGCCAAACTCAGTGCTATGGTGGACAAAACGGCGGCACTCATTCCACGCTACCAATGGGAGTCGTATCTGGAACGATAGCTGAATGTGCTACACACAATGCAGCAGTAGGGTCCGAAGCATATGAACCTCTTAAGGCCTAGGGAACCAACTCCCAAACCACAGAAGGCAGTCAAACTGCTTACTGTAAAAGTGAAAACTTTGTTAAGGCTGAAAGACGAACCTCGAATAAGGGAACTCCATGTGAACGTCTTATAACTGTGACATTGGAGAGGTCATTTCCCTAGAAATAGAAAAAAAATATTGCAAATTGCTTATGGGTATATCATGACGTCACTGAAAGGGGCGTGGGGCTATTCTATATATAAGGGATCCTTGTTTGTTCGTGAGGTTTACAGCACACGGGCAGAGAGGGTCATACTGCGCCGGAAGAGATCCATGAAGGTTGATGACGTTGCTGTGTAAAAACCCACGGTTTATCATTTAGCTTGGTCATGGTCAATTGCAATTGATTGCGAACTGGCAAATCATAGAGGTTACCATCAGAGGGTCAGATGTATAATCATTTTAGATTTTTTTTTTTTAAATTCAAGTGTTGTCTTCATTATGACCTTATTCGAATGTCAATATTTACATCTTTATTTATAATAATACTGTTTACTTTTAAAAATGATTTAATATGACATTTGGTACATTTAATTGGATGAAATAAGAAAATAAGAATAACACTCTGGCCGTGTACTAAAGGAGTTAGCAGGCAGGATGTGGTCTGCTATTTGACTAATATTGATTTAACCTATTGTCGTCTAGTTACTCACTACAGATAATGAGTTTTCCTTAAACATACGTAGTATTATTTACATCACAAGCCTTGATTAAATAACACTATGAGCACAGTTTTTTGAACAACGTTTTAATATAGCTTGAAAACTTTTTTCCAGGGCTCTTAGCCCTCTTCGAAGAAGCTTACATAATAATGGAACTATTGAATTTATAAGAATAAACTAAATTTTTCGAATACTGTCATGTTATCTAAAGTCACGTACAATTGACTAAAACCAAATGAGTTTAGTAAAATTATTAAAAAAGTTAGGAAAACAAAACACTTCAAGAAAAAGTAAACAACCAAACACAAATAATAACCTGTAATTGAGAAAACTATTGTAGCTGAATGTGGAAGAAATTTGTCCATGCTATTACTTACTTATTATGTCTATTACTTACTTATTATGTCTATTACTTACATGTACATTCTTTATAAATGTCTTTCAACACACAGAGTTACCTGCCTGAGAAGACATTTAATAGCGAAATCATTGGATAAGCTTTTTATTGATAACTCAGTAAAATCAATATACAGTTATTCTTTACGAGCTTGTTTTTGATTCCATTGAAACACGACCGCCAACAAAACCTTTATAACTAAAAGACCAGCTGAAGGCTATCTTCTACGACCCATTGAAATGTGTGAAAGGTAAAAACCGATTCTTCTAGCTTGGGGTGTTTCCCTACGGGAGGTTTGCAATTTTAAGCCAGCATTTTTCAGTTCAGGACCCGCAGACCCAGGGCTTCTGTCAGAACAACAATGCTTTGCACGTGTGGGGTGACAAAAGGGATTTTGGAGGCTTTCATCAACCCTGTTGGAAACGTATTGAACTTTGGTGCTATCGCTTGCATGCTCAGTCTTGATCGTCAATGAAACGTTGGGCCCAAAATCCAGGTTCGTGAATTCCCCTCCCCCCACCACTTTTCACTGGAAAGCTTTAATATATGCTTGAAAAAAAAAGAGTTAGAGTTCTTTCTCTGTGGGAGTGATATTACCGATTTTTATATTGAAAGATAAATAAAAATCTCCATGTTCTAATCCCCTGCCCAATGCAGCCATTTTCCGATATATAGAAGTCGGGGTTTTTTTTTCTATCGTCGAATTTTGACCCGTCGACGATTAAGATTCTTGCTAAGGGTAACACTCTTGTCGACCAATGTTCTAGAAGATCCGAGCATGAAAAGAAATTATGTATTCATTTCAAGAACGTGAATTCATATTTTCGAAAATTCGAAGGTGAAATAATACGATTTGTACTCACCTCCAAAAATTAATACAATATAATATGATTTATTTTTCAGTTATATTAAGATATTACAGATTTTACATATGCAGTACGAGATTTAAAAAAATAAAATATGCCTGAAGGATGACTGGAAAAAAACCTGGCAAATATTAGCTTGACGAGTCCCAGTCACCCCTAAAAATTAATGACGTAAAATCTAAAAGCAATTAAGAATAACAAAAAAAAAACTAACTCAACGACAACAAATATTTACTAAGCTTATTCTTGAATGTTTTTGAGTTCATCTGGAAGGAGATTCCACATTCTCGGAGCCACTAATTCTATATGATTAAATAAATAATGTGAAGTGGCCTGTAGCGGAAGATATGGTCCAGCTGCTCGATATGGATAGCGTATAGAACGGAGGTAAAGATGAATAATATCGTAGTAAAAGCACAGTTTAATTCTGCGAAATATTAATATTGTCATTCTTAATTGAGAAAGTTTGGAAAAAGGTAGGATAGAAAAAAAGTCAGGGGTTATTAGGATTAGTCATCAGTTTAGAATTCATTATCTGAAGAACGTGATATTGTATTTTTTCAATTTTATAAATATTAGCGAGACTAGTTACGGCCGAGATGTTACAACAATAGGTTAAATGAGAGTGAATGAGAGAAAAGTATATTGATCGAATGGCCTGTAATGGAAGGAAGAATTGTGTTCTCCTTTAGAATACCCAATGATCGAGCTACTCTTGGCATTACTACATCACATTGCGGAGTTCAAGAGAGCTTATAGTGTACTATTATGCCTAAAAATTTATGAGTAGTGGAAAATAGAACACAATGATTGCCAAGAGTAATAGAAGAATAGGCAAGGGGCAGACTCTGATTATGGAATAGTATACAGTGTATCTTGAAAGCATTAACTTTAAGTTTTTTGGAAGAAAACCAGCTAAAAACAAGAGAAGTTTGAGTTTGTACATTTTCAATTAAATTATTCAGAGAAGAGTGACAAAGAGTAAAACAAGTACCATCTTCAAATATTGTAGGGGTTTCTATAGTAAATGTCTAAAAAATATCATTAATGTTAATTAAAAATAAAAGAGGACCCAATGTAGATCCATGCGAAACTCCCAATGAATTAGAAACATTATCAGAATTAACACCATCGCAGTAGATAAATTGTTTTCGATCTGTTAGAAAGTTAGTAAATAATTCAAGACTAGGGTCCCTGATAATAAAATAGTTAAGTTTACAGAGAAGAATATCATGATGTGTGGTATAAAAGGCTTTAGAAATATCCAAGAAAACAGCCATTGAAAACAAATGAACAATAAGATCTCTTCGAATTGAATCAAGAAAGTGTAGAAGTGACAGCTCTGTAGATTGTTTTCCCCAGAAAGCCAAATTGTGATGAGTGAATAAGATGACATTCACGAACAACAGATGATAGTCTTTTAAATATCAATGTCTTAAAGAGTTTAGGGAAAATAGAAACAGTTGAAATAGGTCGATAAGTTGGGAGGATCTTTACGGTCACCTGTTTTAAAAATAGGGATGATTTTGGTTAATTTACATTGTGATGGAATCTTAGATTTAAGTAGAAACAGACTAAAATGTCAAGTAAGGTAAGGGATAATAACATTAGCTACGAAAACCATGGATTGAGGATGGAGGCCATAACTTCCAGGGGAGCATTTCTGTTTCATGCATTTTAATGAAGAATCAATCTCATCAGTTGTAAATGTTAATATATATACAAATAGTTCCCAGAGGTACAAGCAGGAAACAAGATGGCGCGTTCTTTTTCAAAATTTGAAGTTCGTAAGTCTTTTAAGATTGCAACATCAACTAAGAAGACACGATTTCTATTCATAAATTTAAAAACGTGAATTTTGAAAATTTCAAGGATCAGCAAGAGATGTCATACTCGTCTCTTCCTGTTCGCATCGAAGGTATATTGTAAAATTTTAAATACTAATCGAACAAACCTGCATCGAGAAGCGATATCCTATTTTGGGGTTGAAGACTCTTGTATCAACTATTATAGGGAGACCTTTGGTGATATTAGACATCAAAAGAGGACTTCCTTGTTTCCACTTTGTGTTTTATAAATGCAGCCGGACTCTGTTAATACGAAAAGGTAAGCATATATATATATATAAAATTCCTCGTATCGGGCGTTACTTGTCAAATCCGTAGAAGGAATAAAAATGTCATACCACACACACGTAATAAAATAATTACTAGAATTAACGTGGGTAATTTTCTTCGTGCAAAATTATCTTTATATCATTTAATACACATAGAATTTTCAGTCTTACCTATATGAGATATACTTTTATTACACTGAAAATAAATGAACATACGGTTTCGTTTCACTTAATTGCACTTCAGATACTTACTGAAAAAAAATCAGTAAGTTTTGATTGCTTGCTTGACATATTCATTTGTGCATCTTGTATATCTCGGCGTTTTCTTTTCCTCGAAAAAAACGGCATGAAAAAGGCAAAGAAATGCATTAAAATTGGACAGATATTCTTCTCGTATTAGCCTTGCTCATATTGAGTTCAACTGTATTTGAATTTTATGAAACTACTCTATAATTTCAATTACAATCTGTTTCGAAACACTGCTCTTGCCAAACATGAATTATACGAAGATGGTTGTTTTTTCAAATGATAAAACTACCGTGGATTGGGAAGTATCGCTATAATTTTTCAGCAACTTAAGCGAGTTATCAGCTACCGATATTTTCATAAAAGTAAATTGGATAAACCACTGTGTGGCTAAAGCAATGACACTCTCTGGTACTGATAATATTTTTTTGTGTATTATATATCGGTATTAAATAAATGGATAGAATACTCGGAAAGATTGAGATTCCTTGTGACGTATCTTAGCCAAAATATTTATACTTTGTTTTCTACTAGTTAAAGGTATCTGCTTTTCCTCACATGTGGCACAAATGCCATTTTTTGCGGGGTTATTTTTTTTTAGCCTACCAGGTTTATGACCAACTTCATCGACAACCTCCATCGATTGCATCTGAGGCGGCTTCGACCATTCCCACATATACACATGCAGCACCCCAGCAAGAAAAATATGAAATAAAAAATTGTGCTGGGAACAATAGTCCTCTGGGTTTCCTTTGTCGCTTGGTCTTATTGGCTGTGACTTGTCGAGATTTGGCGAGGGATCCAAGCTCTAAGCGACGATAGGTCATTTCTATACGAAAGCTTTCTCCTAAATGAAGACATTAGCGAAAATTTAAGGTAGTCTGTTTCTTCTCAAGAATGAATGTCAATTTCTCATTCTGAATTCAATACACGAAAGGAAAATAATTTTGAAAAAGAACCTGGATGATATTTAGTTAAAAAATACCAGGGGCGTTTATTCGATTTGTGGTAGTTGTGCGCAGCACGTCTTCCAAATAATTTCGAAGAAATTATTTGAATTCACTATTTTGTTATCGAAGAAATATAGAATAAAAATATATAATTATAAATTTTCCAGATTTCAGTAAAATACATTTGTTTTTATTATAATAAAGTGAATGCTTAATTCTTCTGTTAAAGCGCGAAATATCCGCCAACAGTTGGGTTCTTTCTTACATACGGCAACCGCGAATGTCGAGCTGGTATTCAAATGCTCACCTAATCGCTGCGTTACATATACTCTGTTTATCCACAGACATAGGCGTATACTTTAACTGGTTTCCCGATGTTTTGTTTAGCTGTTTCTGAGCGCTATAAAACCAAAGCACAGATTAATGCGACTTACAAGTGAAAATATCAAATCCTGCAGTTTTCCATAGAACTTGCTGAAATTTTTATGTAACATATATATTTCTATCTAACATATTACACTGATTTTGAAATTGACATCACAATTATTTTTTCAATATTTTCTTTTCGAGATTTTATAAGAACCGATACTATCATTCGCTAAAATTGTTTTGCGTAATGCGTGTTTTTTTCACTAAAAACTTTAATAAAAATTAGTAGTGGGATTTTGATAGTGATAATAAGACCATGTAAGGATTAGCATGTATCTATCTTCATTATATCTTATATAAAAAATACATTATGTCAATATATAGATTTTTTTGCATTCCAGAGTCAAAATTAATAAAATTTATTAAAATTTGTGACGGAATCATAATAATACTAATTTACTCAAATTATGTTAGCGAAGCATATAATTATCGTGAAAATTCGACACAAATTTTGTCGCAAGGAACATTTTCCATGGTAAAGTATAATAGGATACTGCCTAATCGTAATATTTATCTTAATCATTGCCCATAGGCGTAACTTGGGGGTTAAATATAGTATAAACTGGGGGGCAAATAACAAAATCTCCAAAATTGTATGAGGGAAAAAGCGAGATTTTGCCTCTTCTCTAAAAAAAAAATGGGGGACAAGTGCCGCCTTGCACTTCCAGATTACGCTTATGTCAGTGCCCTCTTAACTAGTGGACGACCCAGAAGCTGGCCCTAATCCAAACAGGAGCCTAAAATGACAAAATTCGTTTTATATATTGTAGTTTGCTTATTGCAAAAAGTTGGAAATTTAAAAATTAATGCAAAAATAAGGACCCCAAAACTGAGAGCACCAAGGTCCTCAGTATGCGTCAAAGCGGGCCTAATATCTTGATACTTTGCATATGAGTTTTCTGAACTGTAACCTCTAATTTCATCTATAATAAAGATTTTCAGCCGATATTACAACAATAATAGAAGATATAAAATTAATTTACCTGAACGCTGTCCATTGCGTGAACTAAATCATTTTATAAATTTGTAGTATACGTATTTATATTTTCAGAACACGTATATCTAACTTTGTAATTTTCTTAGATCCCGATAACAACTACCGTATACCTAATTTATACATCGGCAATTGAATAGAAAGGGGAGAAAATCAAATACGTTTCATCCAAGTCAGTTTCCTTCAATACAAACCAAACAAGATGCAGCATATAACTTTAAAACTAAATTAAATTTATTTTACCTTTGAAGCCTAATTCTCCTTACCAGAAGATTTAGCACGATACAAGCTATTTCCGTTTCTACTTCTCCCGTGACGTTAGACCCTCCCCGATCAGCCACTTCTTTAGGAAAATAGAAAAAAAATCATGGCACGGGGGACGAAAATCAATCTATTGGAAGGAGATTTAGGAATGTTTGGATTGTTTTAAGGTTTGGGGGGCCTTGTCAAAGAAAAAAAAGTATATGCTCTACTTTTTTTTTTAAATCATGATATATTGCACTACCGATGAAACTGACATGCCGTTGTTCAATGCGATACTAACGAACATAATCACAAATCACAAGCATTTGAGTTTAGTTGTAAGCCATGCTTATTAAGGTAAGAATTACGTTTGTTGTAGAACACGTCCTCATCAACAGATGCAATAGTTTTCATTTGTTTGATTAATAGTTACTTTTTATTTATATAAATCGAACACTACGCAGATTAAATTAAACAACAATATAAATCAACGTTTATTGGCGTAGTGATACCAGCGCCGATGTTATGGCGTGATTAGATGGTGAAACGTTCGAAAGAAAATAAATATTTCTGCGTTCGGTGGGACCTGAACCCACGACCTTCCACTTGCCGGGCGGAGGCTCTACCCACTGAGCTACGAAGGACAATATATAATCTCTTTACGAACGTATATATATTGTTGCCAGTTATTTCGCAGAATGGTGTAGTACATAGACTACTATTTAAACCAAATTGCAAAGAGACTGGTATTAAATTGATCGAAATGCCCGTTGCAGCATATGTATTTATATAAATCGTAAAGAGATTATATGTTATCCTTCGTAGCTCAGTGGGTAGAGCCTCCGCCCGGCAAGTGGAAGGTCGTGGGTTCAGGTCCCACCGAAGGCAGAAATATTTATTTTCTTTCGAACGTTTCACCATCTAATCACGCCATACCATCGGCGTTGGTATCACTACGCCAATAAACGTTGATTGATTGACATTGTTGTTTGATTTAATAGTTACTTGTTGGACTAATGGTTATTTGTATAAAAGTTGTTGTTGATGTCTTGCACTAAGTCCATGTGAAAATGTGTCATTATTCAATATGTATTTAAAACGTATGAAAAACATTAATACAATAAAGCAGGGCATTATTAGACTGCATATTATTACAAATAGACAGATGCATACTGTCGCCAATTTTATCTATATACGAGAAGAATTTGCTTATAGACATAACTGACATTGGAAATTAAAAGACGCTCTTAAATATGACAAAAAACCACACAAAATTCCCAATCATATCGCAATAATGCAAATATCAAAAAATACCCAGAGACATCAGAATAATGTAATTGTATTAAAGCAGCCTTCGAAACGTAAAAAAATAATAAAAAATATTTAAATGAATCGTATTTTATCATTTAATTTTATGTAGACTTAGGTGCCAGTATATATTCGCGTCTAATAAATAATATATATGTAACAAATTTATTAAGTTCATTTTATGATTTTTTAATTATATTTCGTATCTCACCCCGCAAAATAATAATAGGTTCAAAATTTCGAAGGTGTTTCCTGGATTATTTATACTAAATATGAGCTGTTTTCTTCTTTTCCAAATGAATAATTCTTCTTGAAACGTACAGATGGGGAAAATTCGAAGCAAATTCCTTTATTTCACTAAGAAAAGAATGGGATAATTAGATATTTTCATCTTAAGTTATTTACAGCTATCCACAGTTTTAATTAGTAATTTAAAAATCCTTAGTTTAACTTAAAATTTATTTCATGGACTAAGTGTTTTGAATAATTCAGAACAAAAACACCTAATAAAGATAAGGATCCCTTTTAAATTTAAAAGCTTTTTAAAATCAAGGTTTTCTCTACATTTTTATGGCGCAAGAGCAATTAAAGTCATATATAGACAGCGAAAGTTTTCCGAATGATTCCAACCTCTATTGCCAATGACGAAAATAAAGAAAGGTCATACCTAATGATATGTTAAAGTATGCGAGTTTATTTAATTGCTATATTCTTAAATTTCCAATGAGAAATTAATATTAAATACATTGAAGTTTCAGAAAAACAGGAACACTTACCTAATATTGTGTAGCAAATAAATATATTTGTTTCACGGCAAGCAAATGCATTTAATAAGTAAGAAGCTTGTTTTATTGAATTGTCTCTTGATGAATGGAAGAGCCAGTTTAAATATTTCATTATCAGCATTGAATGAGAGTATTTTTAAATGCGCTTTCGATATTCAATTTGGATAATTGTTACTTTAATTCTACCAATTTACATGTCTTGTATAATCGTTTCCAATTTCAATTTAAATGGTGATTATGCCCGCATCATGGATTAAAAAATTCGAAACAACGTTGAAATAAAAAGAATTTGATTTTTTTTAAATCTTTATAAAGCAATCTCAAGTCGTCAACCGAAAAAAAAAATGGTAGAACATTAACAAGAAATTGAATCTTTTAATTATAACACATAAACAAATTTGGAACTACGAGTGGCATAATTAAGCTAATAGTTAATTAGGGTAATTGTTATATAATCTTATAATACTTCATTCTGAATTCTGGGAGATATCTCTAATCAATCAATAAAAACTATGTTTTTCCCCTTACATGCAATACTAAATCTCCATCGCTTCATTATCTATGTAGCGCATATCTCCTTCGGTTCTCTTGATAAAGGTTTCGCAAATTGATATCTCAAATGTCTTCAGATGAACACTTTTGAAAATTTTACTTGGAAGTTTGGCAAATTTTACACGAAGACCATAAATCATCATTCGAAGACTTTGAGATTTAATATGAACACTTCGAGACTTATTACCAGCACCAAGACTTACTTCAAATTATTTATAATAATATTAGCACTTGATATGAACGCTTTTGAAAAATTTACTTGGGGTGTTTTAAAAATTTTACACAAGGACTTTAAGTCTTCACTCGAAGATTTCGGGATTTAATATGAATATTCCAAGACTTGATATGAATATTCCAAGACTTGATATGAATATTCCAAGACTTGATATGAACACTTCAAGATCTAACAGGAACATTTCGAGACTTAATATTAGCACTTTTGAAAATTTGATGAGGAGAATTTTAAGAATTTCACACAAAGTCTTCAAGACCCCACACAAAGACCTTGGAAGACTTCGTAGATATATCGTACATATTTAATAACAAATAAATGCATCAGTAGATAGCACCATAATTTTTGTTGCTATTCCATATGCAACAAATTCAGAAATAAATAGTGCTATGATGGACTATTTCATAATAAACAGTCCTATAATGGACAAATCCATCAATGGTGATCTTTCCGTTTTTGTGTTATTTCTACATACCTAAAGGAAAATCAGCAGGAAGGGTCATTCTGCAGTCACATTCTCACGCCTGGGCAGCTGCTAACGCAGAATCTTGTATTAAAAATCAACCCAAAGTCAATATTATGTTAACAGGAGCATCACAAATAAGCGGAGCAGGAACCGATCGCTGCATTTGGTGTACGTGCGTAAGCTTTTGGTCGCAAAATTGGTCGCAATTCAGCCCCTATTACACTGAATATACTTTCCTCAACCATAGAATAAAGTCAATGCCATATCAGTGATACGCCATTTTCTGCTCTGTGTAACGCATTGAGTGAGTGAAAGTATCGTCGACTAGAAAATTATATGAATGGTAGCGGCTCATCACGTACGTTCACGAGTCTTGTGACGCAACGTCACCTTTGCTATCCTTGGATCGTAAAAATTCAATCAACTTGCTCACCAACTGTTCTACATTGTTCATCAAATTGTGCAACACACACACGTATAATAAAAAATAATAAATTTTTACATTTTTAAACCAATTTTTCTTTTAAAATTTAGGCATCTGACTTTTTAAGAGTCAGCAATTAAGGCAGGTAAAAGCATATAACTTACATTCTCCAAAAATATTGGAAATTTCATTGAGGCATATTGATTTATATAAATATATTTAATGTACTATCTGAATAAGGAATTGGTTCGAGCTTAAACTCAAACGATTAAATAGGAAAAAGAAATTCAATAGAGGAGTTTGGGTACAAAGTCAGATGAGTTTAAACAACTTTATTGAAAATAGTTACAAAATCTCGTTTCTTTAGGAATTGTAAATTGGGCTTAAAAACTGACTTAATTATAAAAAAAGCCAGCCGAAGTTCCCTAGTCAGGACATTTATAATATAAAGTAATTTCTCCCCTTAAAGACGTTCAAGGAATGGGGGCAGCGCCGTTAATCGGAGACAGAGAGAGACGTTAATCGAAGTGTAATTCCACGAAGTATTTTCCGGGACTGTGAAACGTCGCAGTTAAACAGGAACAGTTATTAATTAGAAATTATTTACTGACACAGCTTACTACATATATGTATACATGTGTTTGCTAATCAGTCACATTAATTTATTAATCCTTCATCCGAGCTTAGATTTTATAATATTAATGGAATTAGTGATCCTATTCTCCTCCTTTTAGAAACTATTACAAAATAAATTGGTGCTGTTAATAAAATCAAATATGTATTTAATATTGGTCAATTTCAGAATCTATTTCAATTTAACGACGTAAAAAGCACAGTCTTCTTTGGAGAAGCGGCGATATAAATATCTTACAGATACCATTTTGGAGTCATATTTTTTCAAGTAACATGAGTTATCTATTTCCGTTTCCTTGCGATAAAACATATCTTCAAAAGCGTAACAAAATTGTCAGTTGCTGAGTAGAAAGGTCGTCACATTCTCGCAATTTTTTCGCATCATTTTTCGAAACGTTGAAAAGCGAAAGAAAGAATATGTTTCTTTCCTACATACATATATAGTTGAGAAAATTCGAAAATGATTCGATGTAACAGGCCATCCGATGTCGACAGACCATTGAATTTTCGAAATTTCCTAAAGTTGGGTTTGGACATTCGAAAATTTAATGGTTTGTCGACATCGGATGGCCTGTTACATCCAATCATGAAAACTCAGTATTTGTTTGCTTGCAAATTCAAACGTATTTTTTGCTGGAATGATTAAACATAATACAAGCTCCTCAGAAATCAGTATTGATAGTTTATAGGACTATATATATATAGGAATATAGATATTTTTTGAACTTATGCTTTTCGAATTAATATTGCTATTCACAATAATTAACACAAGTTGTTTTATTAATTTTAAATTAATTTATATTAAATACCTTCATATTAATCTTTTCTCTACGCAGCAATATCGCGTTCTCCATAATAAACTAAAAATCATTTTCTGTTTGCAATTTACCTAAAATGTTTTTTTCTTTTATATAATTTTATCAAAATTTTATTTAATAATTCTTATAACGATGATATAAAACGTACTTATAATATACTTACATATACATATAACATTTTCACGTAATTTTTATATTTCCACGTATAGTTTTTAAATTTGTATGTGTGTACATATATATATATTATATATACATTTTCACTTAATAACTTAAGAGTAATGTATATATATATATTTATAAATATATTAGAATACTACACATAGAAATTTAAAATAAAAATCTGATATTCGATAGACCATTAAATAAAAGCAAAACGTTGGTCCTTGAATCAATCATTGTAACACTACCCTCTAGAACTGGAAAATAGATTCCAATTCCTCACTTCAGAACTGCGAAAAATCTAGATTTTTCCGGTAAGATAACGATAAAAAATTTTCCAGTTTTTCAACCAGGTCTCCAGTTTCCAGATAGACTTTTACTCCAATGTCAAAGAAATAAGGAGCAATCTTTTACTTCGAAGCATTTCAAAGCTTTCAGTATTTCATCAGTTCCCGACGGATTCCGTTTTTGCCAGAATGGCTATGATTCTAAACTTGGTGAGAATCTGACAAAACCAAAACATCATTCAGAAGTTACGTTCGAAGAGGTTTATGAAAAGGGTTTTTTTTTCCTATCCACCTCTTACCTTTTGAAGGCAAAAATATTCCGTTGTGTTGATATATATATACTTGCAAGATATGGAAAAAGAATAAGTAAGAAAAAGAGAAATAGTAAATCAGAAAGTTATGATATATGGATGACTGCTTTTATACGAATGAATCAGAAAAAAATAAATTAAATAATAATCAAATGAATAAATAAATCAGAAGTCGAAAGTACTATAGCTTTTCATGGGAGGGAAATATTTGTAGAATATTATTTATCAAATTGTTAGAAGATTGATGATCTTTTAAGCAGAGATATCGCAATCCAAAATCTTTTACTTAAAATATTAAAATATCTAAGGTTTATTTTATTAATTATACTTAATATAAATTAAAAGGGAACAATTCTTCTTAATAAAGCGTCGATCTGTCTGACACTGCAATTTAACCAAAATATTGTACATTACGATAAATAGGTCATACATTAGTGTAAAACGAACACATCTGTAGCTCAAACTAATTATACAAGATATGCAAATTAAAATGCTAATTTAAATAGTTAGAAGCCACTGCATGACATCAAGCATAAAATGAATTTGCTGCTATCATGCAGATCCAGTAATATTAGCCAAACTATTATGAATAAAATGAAGAAATTTACTAAGGAGTCAGTGAAACAGTAAATAACAAAGACTGATTCATCAGTTTCCACTATTTCGGACACGCATACAAACCTCTATTAATAAAATAATTATTTCTGACCCGAGTTTTGAAACATGAGATATGACAAGCATAACGACCATTCTCCTAAAATCCAAGATTTTCCCCCGCAATTAAAATTTATAACGGACTTACGGAATATAAAAGCAGTTGCGCATAACATGTCATCATCATCATATTCAACCATTATCTATCCACTGCTGGATGAAGGTCTCTCCAAATGCTTTCCACACAAGTCTATCCTGGGCCATTCGTTTCCACGTCACCCCAACCTGTTTTCTTATTTCATCCACCCATCTAGTTTGAGGACGTTTTCTAGGTCTTCGGTGGTCTCTTGGAATCCAGTTCAGAATTTCTGTTGTCCATCGTTGATCAGTTCTTCTTGCAATATGCCCAGCCCATCGCCATTTCAGCCCTTTTACTTTAACAATGATGTCCTCTACTCTAGTTTGCTCTCTCACCCAAGTGTTTCTTTTTCGATCTCTCCTAGTTATTCCAAGCATGCACCTCTCCATGCTCCTTTGCGTTGTCTGTAACTTTCGTATTGCTCCAACTGTTAGACTCCATGTCTCTGATCCATAAGAGAGGACTGGCAATACACACTGGTTGAAGACCTTTCTTTTTAGACACAAAGGCAATTTCCCCTTCAGGATAAAACTGTTTCTTCCAAATGCACTCCAGCCAAGTTTAATACGTCTGTTGAGTTCTTTCATAATGTTGCCATCCATTGAAATCAGCTGGCCAAGGTAAATATATGAATCAGCAATTTCTAGCTCAATGTTGTCAACTTGTATTTTTGTTTCCTCTACGAAATTATTGAACATGATCTTAGTTTTTTGTAGGTTCATCTTGAGTCCAACTTCTTTACTTCTAGTTGAGAGCTCCTGTACCATGTCTTGGAGTTCTAATGGGTTCGTTGAAAAAATAACAATGTCATCAGCAAACCGCAAATGATTTAAATATTCACCATTTATTTTTATTCCCTTGTTATTCCAATTTATCTGCTGAAAAATCATCTGTAAAGCTGAAGTAAAAAGTTTTGGAGAAATGGTATCTCCCTGCCTCACACCTTTACCAATTTTGATAGTTTTGGTATCTTTATGTAACCGAAATTTTGCACTTGCATTTTTATACACACGTTTCACCATGTCAATGTACACATCCTCAATGTCTGTTGATCTTAAAGAGTTGATGACTGCTGATGTTTTAATAGAGTCAAAGGCCTTCTCATAGTCAATAAATGCCACACACAATGGAAGTTCATATTCATGTGTTCTTTCAATTAATTCTCTTAATACTTGAATATGGTCCACTGTACTGAATCCACTTCGAAATCCAGCTTGTTCTCTTGGTTGAGCTGCATCTAATTTTTTCTGCAGGCGATGTGTTAGCACTTTTGTGAAGATTTTATAAATAGCAGGTAACAAGCTAATTGGTCGGTAATTTTTCAAATCCTCTTTATCACCTTTTTTATGCAAAAGAATTACTGTTGCAGAATCCCATTGGTTTGGTATGTTACCGCTGTTAAGACATTTGGTAAAGAATTTTGCAAGTATGTCTTCTACATATTCTCCAGCTTCTTTTAGGATATCTAATGTAATACCATCATCACCAGGGGCTCTTCCTTTCTTCATACTTTTTATTGCAAATGAAACTTCTTCTTTTAAGATTTTAGGAGCTGTTCCTTCGACTATTTCAATGTCTTCGTTTAATCCACTGTTACTTTCGTATAGATTTTTGTAGAATTCTTCAACTCTTCTAAGTATTTCTTCCCTATTTCTTGTTACGGTGCCATCCTCTCCTTTTAATGCAATGATGTGTTTCTTCCCAATAGACAAACTCCCTTTAACAACCCTAAGGCTCTTGTTGCTTTCAATGGCCTTCCTTACTAACTCACAATTGAATTTTCTTATGTCTTCTTTCATGCTTTTGCGCAGAGTTTTACAAAGTTCTACATACTCGATCCTGGAACTGGTATTTTGATTGTCCACCTTCATATCTCTTCGCCTTTTCATGAGCTGTTTCGTCTTCTCAGATAATTTGCTATTGTGCTTTTTACAGGTTACACCACCAATTTCCCCAGCAGTTTCAACTATTGTCTTAACAATGTTTTCATTTGCTTCTGAGATGTCAACTTCTTCAATAAGTCCTTCCAGTGCAGAAAAGCGATTTTTTAATTCCAACTTGAATGCCTCGGTATTTTCTTTTAATTTCTTTAAATCCACCTTAAATGCACTTTACATCTCACCATTCGATGATCACTTCCAGTATTAAATCTGTTCAGTACACTGCAATCTTCAATAATTGATTTCTTGTTTGCCAGGATATAGTCAATTTCACTAGTTCCCCCATTTGGGTGTTTCCATGTCCATTTTCTTTGCGGTTTCTTCTTAAAAAATGAATTCATGATGCTAAGATTTTCAGCTTCTGCAAATTCGATGAGTTGATCGCCACGTTCATTCCTTTCCCCATATCCGTATTTACCAACCGATGTCTCTCCTTGTTCCTGTTGTCCAATTCTTGCATTGAAATCCCCCATGATGAGCTTGATATGTTGTTTCCCTTTGGTGTGTAACTCTTTGATTTCTTCATAAAATTCTTCAACCTCTTCGTCGGTATGGCTTGATGTTGGTGCATATACCTGTACTATCTGAAGTTGGTATCGCTGGGTTAGTTGAACAACGAGCCTCGCTGCTCGATCTGACGTGCTTTCGACTTCAAGAAGGTAGTCTTTAATTCTTTTGTTGATTAAGAAGCCAACACCACTTGTTCTTCCAGTTTCCGTTCCTCTATAATAAAACAAATGTCCACTTTTAAGTTCCACCAACTCTTCACCTTTTCTTCTAACTTCACTGAGTCCTACAATGTCCCATTTGATCTTGTCAAGTTCTTCTTCCAATTCCTGAAGTTTTGCTTCAGAAGCAAGGGATCGTCCATTAAACGTAGCCAAGGTCAATAACAAACGGCAGCCTGGGCCATTCCAGTGATTCTTAGCACCCCCTGCTTTCATGCCACACTGACCGCTGCCTTGATCAGGAGCACTCCAGCACCTGGAGACTAGGGGCCATGGTTTCTGGTGTGTCAACATAATGGAGGAATTAGCCATAATTTCACCACGCTGGCTAGACGGGTTGGTGAATTAGCCCTCCCCTTCCGCCTTTCTATCCGTGTAGCAAATATTAATTTGCCACATAAATAGAAAGCTCAGCCTGCACCACTTGAAGGCGGGGTAGGACACTAGGTTACTGGCCTGGCCGGTTCCACACATCGTCACATACGTTCAGCGTGTGGGTCTCCTTCCAGTTAGATACCAGCAACCCTTTTGCAGGCCATATAACATGTAAGTAATTGTATATCACGTAAATACAAATGACACGCAATTACATAATATTTAAGTAACTGCATATAATGTAAATTAGTACGTAACCAATGGGCAATAATTACATACATGCATATAATGTAAATTAGTACGTAACCAATGGGCAATAATTACATACATGCATATAATTATACAATAAATACAGCAATAATTACATAACATGTAAGCAATTATTTAATATGTGAGTAATAAAATGAAAGTGACCAATAAGGAATCTAAGAGGTGGTGGAATCAAATGTATATGCACTACCCATTGTCTGCTGTGATAGTTTAATGCTCATCTACAAACGTGTTAAAATCGTAGGAAATGAGGCGCGCAATTAGAATTTTTGAAAGAAACTAAAAAGTCTTTGCTTCATATTTGTATGGAAAAAGCTTGTAGCGATGCAATTATTTATTGAATTTAAAATCCAAAAAAGAAGAGCTCTATATATCTATTGTCCCATAATCCATCACAAATAAACTAAAAAAAAAGGTTAATATACAATATTGCTTTCAGAAATTTAAATATAGTTAATAAGTATTTTAACATTACTTATCATTTGTATAATGAAAGGAATGATAAATGATTAATCGTATCAATCAGAAAATTAATAATATATGATTATATATATATATACGTATGTATAATCATGTGTTACTAAAAGTTGGCTTTCTAAATTTCGCCTAACACTATATTTGACTCTCATGCTAGTAGTGTAGGTAAGTAATTTAGGCTCTTCGTTTAAGTAAAACGAGAAACCTATAAATGAAATAGCGCCCTTAATACCATAGTGGCCTTGCCCACAATTACTATACGCTAGCGACGCCCCTAGTTTCTACTCAAGGGGGAATATAAGAGCACGAAATCAATGCCTTGTTGCACACGGCTCACTTCACGTGGACCATACAACACAATAAACATCGAAATAAACTCAATGTACTCAGATTCAATGAACAACATATATATATTAAAGATGTTTTTCAAGGAGAAAAAGAAAATAGAACAGGAAAAAAAAAGGCTTGATCCTCTGTTCGCCCTTATAATTTTTAGACATAAAATGTCATTCACATCCTCTCTTCCAAGCTATGCAGACGCAATTGCTCCCATAGTCGAAAATGGAAATTAACTCTGGCATATCCTATGACATATTTGTTCTTCCACTGGTTGCGAAATAATTCTCGTCATCGCGTAATTCGAACCTCGAAATGTAGGGCAATAATCATTATAAAAGTCCACTCCAACCCTGTCCCCCGCCCACTAAAATAAATTGGGGGTATAGAAAAAGTTGCAGAGGGAAAACGATGTTACGCGATAGGGAAATTTGACCTTCCGGGATCCTCTGCTTTTATTTAGCTACCATTAGGTTTAACCTAATCGCTGACGTAAGAGATACCCAGGATAAATACGCCGTGAATCAGAGCTTCTGTGGACTAGCCGACCCTATCTATAATCTCACATGGCCCAAGAGGAACCTAGAGGGGGGAACAGTTTACAAAATTCCAACCAGTTTTGTATACTTAACAAAAATACATGTTCTTGGTTCAGCTCGAGATCAATTGCACATTCAAGGTTTCGATTGCACGCCTATAGTTCTTATGTAATCATTAGCGAGGAAACACTGAACTTCATTTGCCGTCTCTCTAAAAAATATAGTAAGACGTCGCTTGTTTGTACAAATGCATTTTTTTGTTATGGGTTCATATGTATTGAATAGGCAATGAGAAGAATGTCAACGTAAATATATGCATACGATTAGCATATGCTAAATGTTCATAAGGAGGATTGGTTACTGATTTCCGAGTGGGTTACATAACTAAGATTCTATATGTATATGTACAAAATTACATCGCAATATGAAGTTATGGCCCATCAACTTCCGCGAGTACGCCAGTGAAATATACAATAGTGATGGATAACTGGAGTTTAAATATGTCAATTTGCTGTATACAATACTTTGCTAGAATACTTTATAAATCGTCGTGAGCATAAAATCATGATTTTGAAGGATTTAATAATAATTTTAATCTTCACATGTAGTCATAATCACAATACGCTATATGATAACTTTTATACAGATATACACAATTATCAATAAGTCGCGACTGACCATATAAAGAAAGGCCCGAAGAAATTACCAAAATGATATAACACACTTGGGACAGAAATTTGGTTAAACATACGCAATCACATAAATTATAGCATTTTTAAAACATCCAAATTTTGTATGGAGGTTAAGAATGATGTAACCGAAAAGTTAATATTGCTTAAAAAAAAGACTAAAATTTATTTACATTTGTTCATTGTTAAAAGATTTTTATATGCTTTATCAACTTGGAATTACGGATTCAACGTAATATTACATGAACAAAATACATTGACATTAACATATGCTATGGCGAAAAAACGATAAAAGGAAGAAAAAAGATTTTAGTTCCAGCTTCTTTAAAAATTTACAGATTTCATTATAAAAACCCATTGAAAATCATACCGGATAGATAGACAAGATGTAATAATGTTTATATTTTTAAACTTATCGCAAATCAAAATTCTCATCGATTTTTATAAGAATTCAATTCTCCGAGAAAATATATATTGTAAACAGGACTTTTAAACTATAACAATTCAAGTCTGAGTGCGCAAAATGCATCAAAGCATAAAATAAAAACAGCTTTTTGTAAAGAAGTGTAAGATTTTTTCTTTCTCACTGACCAAAAAAAAAATAAAAATGTTTGAATTCACGGTGATACGAAGATTAGGAATATTTTATCCCGAATTTGATTTACCGAAAATAGCAGCTTCTTGTTTGGGATGGTTTAGCAATGCTAGGAAAAAAGTGTTTAAAGATGTTTGATTTTTTAGATAGTTACGGATATCAGCGACAAACCGGGAACAAATAAGGGACTGGTCCCTGTTTTCCTTCGAAGTTCACGTCCATGCATTATAATAGGTTTGGTGACAGACAGTTCACCACCCAACTCCGTGTTTGCTTAGAACACACAGTGCCCGCGGTGGGAAAGGATCCTACGGGGAGTCAGGCGAATCAAAGGCGGATTCTGCCCAGGAACCTGGAGGCGGGAAAGACAGGAGTTTTCTGAATAGAAGTAACCCGGCCACCTGTCAGCCAATACCCTCTGCCAATAAAAAGAACTTTTGCCTTTTCTCTCCCACCCTTCCTTTTAGCGAAAACAGATCAAAGTTAGGAGAAAATGAGATTTCTGGCCTTGTTTGGGCAAATGGGGCTAATCAAAAACCAATCAAATATGCAACTTGGTGCGACTATTTGTTTGGTCGGTTTCCATAGAACCTACATGTCAATTTCTCTGTGCCAAAGGGTTGAAAATACAGTCCAACTTCGATTTAACGATACCCTCGATTTCACAATTGTTTTTATTGCTCAGTGTTAAGTTGCATTGAGTCAAGTGTTATATATTTCTCTATTTAACGTTGCTTTCCTCGATTCCACGATAGATTTTTGTCATTAGCTTGTAGTTGCAAATAGAATTTCAGTTAGAAAATCAACTTCAATTAAGTTTACTCAATTGAAACGAATGCTAGTTTACAGTGTGTCAAGAAGTATTTACTCTGTTTTGACGTCAAGCGTGATCTTTTCGATGCATTTGAAAAAATCGAAAAGGCAATGTTAAATGCCAACTCCCAAGAAACACTACAAACGAACGCCAATCAAAGATTTCTTTTCGAAGCAGTAATTAAGCACATACTTGTGTTTTATGTTTATTAAAATTAACATGTATTCTTCAGAATGCTGGTAAGCATTTTTATGGTTCTCCTTTTCGATAATTTCTTATTTCAGTTCCAATTAATAGTGCACCCATGTTTGCTTGGGGGAGGGCCAAAAATTTAAAAAAAAAAATTTTTTTAAGGCAATAGTTGTTACTTTTAAAGTATTTTACATGTAAATTTTCAACCCAAGGAAGAGCCCGGGATCCGTCATCCCTCGTAGTACAGTGGTGCACCCAGAATATTCTCAAGGGGGCACTGGTGCAAGGAAGTTTTGGTGGAAAAAATGGCCAGACGCCATATCAATTACGTTTGCCATTTTGTATACATTTATCATTCTTGAATTACTAATAATTCTATAATGCAACATACTTAAATAATTAGAAGTAGTAGATTATGTTTGCACAATTTTACAATGGCCAGCACTCTTATCCTATCTTCATCAATGAGGTTAGATTTCTTGACATAATTAGAAATATTTGCAGTCAGAATTTCTATTTCAACTGTGTTTGATATTGTGTTTTGATCCATCTTTACCTCCCGGAAAGCGTTTGAAGACAGTCCCAGACCACTGCTGCTGCTGTTGCTTGCCTCAACAGCAGTCTTATCAATGTCACCAGAGTTCAGGGAAATGTTGGGAACATCACTACTTTCATCCTACATTTTTAATAAAATAATTTACCAGTGTCTGTTGGCGTAATAATTTTTCATTTTGTTAGCCCGAGAGAGGGACCCGGGCCCACTCGGCTCCCTACATGTTCGCGCCACTGCCGTAGTTGCGTCATTGGTTCCGATAAATATGTTCCCCCCCGATTTAACAAATTCTTCGATTTAACGATCATTTTTACTGGTCCCCTGAAAATCGTTAAATCGAGGTTTGTCTGCAGTTTGACTGTTATTTATGAGGCAACGTGTTTCCCAGATCCCATTTTATATAGCTAGTTGGATTTTTATGGTAAAGTCACATCAAAGGTCATATTGCGTCAATTTTGTATGGAAGAAAAGGCATAAATACTCAAATACATATTTATATAAATACATAATTACCGACTTTTGTATTTGTGTTTGTTAGATAACAGTCATCTTTTTAATAGCTCTGAAAAATAGCCGTCATTATCATCATATTCGTGTAGTTTATTTTTCCTTTTTTTTTATATAAATCGTGTTATATATTCTCGCAATATAAATAAGTATTCTCTGGGGCATCATGGGCCAGACCCCGTCTTTACCCAATATTACTCGGGTGGACATTAGGATGGGTCGAACTTACAAAAGTTGCTCGAATCGAAACGTAATAGTGCGGAAAAGTTACTACACGTTTATATAAATACAGCGAAAAAGGGAAGTTTTAGAATCGGATAATATCTTCAGTTCGCGATGACCCCCAAAGTTCGAGAAATTAGCCATAAATTGACCTTTTTTAAATTTTGAAAAGCGCCTTAAATTGGTCGGATTATCATGAAACTTTAGTTATAACAGTAATTAGAAACAAGCAATCGGAAAATACTACTTTGACGGACAAAAATACCTACAAAGGGAGGGGGCAGGGGGTCGCTTTAGTACAAAAATTGGCCAAAATTGTGAAAAAAAAAAAAAAACATCGTAAAAGCATTCATGACTTCAGAAAAATATGCTAAGCAGACTGTTTGATTAACTATTACTGTGCAGCTCTTCGCCCGCATTCCACATTCAGTGAAAAAGAAAACGACCCAGAACTCACCAAGGGAAATGGCCGCACTTCGAGTTCCAGCTACCCCCTTCCCAACCAATCAACCAACTAGAGCTAGACGTGGAAAATCACTATTTTTTGATTTGGTTTGGTTCCACATGAACTGGATGTCGTTTTCAAATATTGACATTTGGCAGCGGGAAAGCAAAGATGTTCTGATGAAACCATCTCTGCTGTCACCGCCACATACTTTGCTCACTGCTTCTGTGATTAATTTCACAGTACGTTTAACCACCTGTGTATGACATGGAAATTCGTTATGTCGAGAATTAGTATCCGCTTGGAATGAATGAGGTCTAAGAGTTCTTTGGATATTTCAGATGCTAGAAGTGGAGGACAGGTAATTTTCGTTGATGACTAGATGATCCACCTTGTCTAGTCTTTTGCATTAAAATTAAAATCAGGAATGATGAACGCATGTAAGGATTTGCATTTCTCTAGTTTTTTCCTGGCTTTTAAAATATGTCTCAAAGCAAACTCTCTGACATGATGTCGTTCTTCTTTTACCATAGCCAGAAGAAGATTCTTAAGATGGGCAAAGAAGGCATTGGACACTTCATATGTTCTTGTACATATATGTCTATGTACACTTCAATGACTTGCAATTGATGCACTTCATTCAAAAATTAGATAAAACGATTGCCCCGTAGTCGTACTCTGGACCTATCGGAAAGCACCTTCAAAGATGCGAAAAATTTCCAATGGCAAAATTTCTGGAAATTCAGTGCATACTTTCAAAAGCGAACAAGGATATCCTAAGCAAAGATCAAAAATGTTTAGTTGAAATTTCACTGACCATCAACTCAGGTGTTTGTCCTCCAGATCTTGCCATTTGTAACCTTGGACTGCTCAGCTATTCTAGGTGGTTGACAACGGTTAATAGAGTCCTTAGACTATACGTTGCTTCCTCAGACCCATCTTCAAATCTTCTTCATATCACAACGTTCATCCTGAAAGTATACTCACCTCTATGGTTCACAATCAAAACCCAACCAGCAATACTTCAAGGCCCAAAACATGTGTTTCAGTGTATACTTACACTGTGTGAGTACTTACCAGATCATCTCAAAACAATCATTGATCCAGTAATCCAAAACAATGCTTTCATTGCCCATCCAGAGAATTTTTTCTGGCTATTGTGAAAGACGAAAGACGGCATGTCAGAGAGTTTGCTTTAAGGTGCATTTTAAAAGCCAGGGAAATACCAGAGAAATGCAGATCCGTATGTACGTTCATCACTCCTGATTTAAATTTTGATGCAAAAGACTACACTGGGTTGATAACTTGGTGATCAACGAAAATTACCTGTCCCCCACTTCTAGCATCTGCAACATCCGAGGAAATCTTAAACCTCATTCATTCCAAGCAGATAACAACTTTCAACATAAACGAATTTCCATGTCACACTCAGGAGGTTAAACTTACTGTGAAACTAATCACAGAAGCAGTGAGGCAACCTCCCCTGGTGAGTTCTGTGTCGTTTTCCCTTTCCCTTTCACTGAATGTGGAATGCAAACAGGCGAAGAGCTGCACAGCAATAGTTAATCAAACAGTCTACTTAACCTATTTTTCTGAAGTCATGAACGCTTCTACGGTGTTTTGTTTTTTTCACAATTTTGGCCAATTTTCGTCCTAATGCGACCCCCTGCCAGCTCCCTTTTTAGGTATTTTTGTCCTTCAAAGTATTATTTTCCCATTGCTTGTTTCTAGTTACTGTCGCAATTGAAGTTTCATGATAATCCGACCCACTTAAGGCACTATTCAAAAGTTTCTAAAAAAGGTCAATTTATGGCTAATTTCACAAATTTTGAGGGTCATGTGTGACCTGAAGATATTATCCGATTCCAAAACTTCTTTTGCCACTGTGTTTATCTCGACAAGCAGCAACGTTTCCGCATTATTACGTTTCGATTCGAGCAATTTTTGAAAATTCGACCCACCCTAATGTACATGAACTATATATGTCTATGAAATTATCGATGATTAGAATAATTATAATAATATTAAATCACCGTACAAGTGTTCATTATCTATATAAAACTATTATTAATTATATTTTCTTTTAATTAATAACCTAGCAGAGCTATTATTAAAATTAAGGGAAAGCTACATCTTTTTTTTAAAAAGGCAAGCAAAATGGTTTTTTGTTTCAAAGGACAGACCGGCGCCCTTCAGAAAACGCCTAAGACATATCTCTGTGTCGCTTTTATAGTGATATATCGTAGAGTGAAAGAAAAGACACCTACCCTCAGCTAAAAACACGTTTGTACAAGTCCAAAGGGAAGTCCCCTGACAGTCCTAACTTGAACGGATAGTACCCTACACTCGACGCGAGTCAATTGATAAAAATAGGCCGGAATGCGTCGCATAGACTTGAAACACTCAGTGTTATTTTTCTACCAAAGACAGAATCAAGTCAATATTGAGAATGGCGAAAGAAATAAAAAGGAGAAAACTTACAAAAAAAAAAGCGCCGTATATTGAGTTTACCATTCTTCTGTGATGAACGACCTAAAAATTCTTTCAGTGGAGGCAGCAAGCTCTTCCAGTCTGAGGTTGAAATTTCTGCTCCACTTTCTCTTTGACAAAAGGATGCGCACTCAAAAAATCTGAAAGAGATCATTAATGCTGTGCTGGAATTTTAAAGATGGCCCTTTTCCTTCAGCTGCTGTTTATGTACCGTGTTACTAGTGTAAGTTCATGCGGGGAACGCCCATTCCTAGCGTGATCCATCTATGAATATAGAAATCTCCCTTTTATTTAGTGAAAGAAGTAAGATATTATTACCCTCCGCAGGGATAACACAATTGCCAAATATGGTCAACACAGAAAAGCCTCCGGGGCGAGATTTTTGTGAGTTTTCGTGGGGGAATTTATTATACAATAATTTTTGCCACCCACGTATTAATTACAGCTCAAACTAGAGCTTATGTAATTTTGGAGAAAAAGAGACGTTTCCCCGTCCTGGATTCGAACCAGGGTCCCTCCGTTTAGCCCGGAATGTCCTTCCTCATTCGTTTAGCGGTCCAAGACCTTCCAGGCTAAACGGGAGACCTTGGTTGAAATCCAGGATGGGGAGAGCGTCTCTTTTGCTCCAAAAAGAAAAAAAAACTCTAGTTTGAGCTATATATATACGTGGGTGGCAAAAATTATTGTATAATAAATTCCCCCACGAAAAACTCACAAAAATCTCGCCCCGGAGGCTTTTCTGTGTTGACCATTATTTGGCAATTGTGTTATCCCTGTGAAGGGTAATAATATCTTACATCCTTATATACGGAGAAAGAGAGCGTTGTTTCCTGTCTTCATTCATCTAGCGGTCTAAGACACTCCGGGCTAAACGGAGGGACCCTGGTTCGAATCCAGGATGGGGAAAGCGTCTCTTTTTCTCCAAAACGAAAAATACCTCTAGTTTGAGCTATAATCTATACGTGGGGGGCAGAAATTATTGTATAATTAGTGAAAGAAGTTCACTTTTAAAAACAAACAAATCCATGCTCTTTAAATCAGTGATATGGCCAGTACTCACATAAACATTACCCATTTGGGATGACACATTGTATATTTTTTTATCACACATTTTACATCTCACGACATAACTATGTTAAGTTGAAATCTAGAACGACTAAACGTAAATTTAACAAGACCAAATATAATCATTACAAATTAATTTTTATTCTCCTTCCTTCGAAGTATGATCTAAGAGCAGCATGTACAATTAAAATTATTACAGAAAATAGCCTATACAATACATGTTACCAAAACAGTATATACAGGGTGTTCAAAAAAAAACCGTGTGAACTATATACTGTCTTAATCCTTATCGAACAATTTTGAAAGTTGTAACCATAGTCGTAGAACAATATTTGATAATATACTTAAGATATATTACCCTGAAAAGTTTGTCGAAAAAAAAAAGAATGTTGTTTCAATCTTGAAACGAAAGGTCGAACTTTTCTTTCATTAGTTGTCTAAAGTTGATGTCCGTCTGGAAATTCGAAAACTAAGTTTAGAAAAAGCAACCTTTTTTTAATGTATGTGACGCAATAAAACCTCCAATGTTTTGTTTAAAGTCAACCGCCGTACTGTACAAATAATTATTAGAATGTTTTTCAGAAAAGTATTTACAACTCATAAAAACATTTCCTAAATTGGTTTTAACATTTTATTTTTATTTTACATTTTCTGTCATGAAAATGCTATGCGAACGTAGCCTTTACGTTTTTGCTAAAAAGCTAAGTGGAATTCCGGAAAAGTGAAACTTTTGCAAGTCAATGAAACAAGTTTTAACTATCTTATTTCAGGTACATCCGCCTTACGTCTTCAATTGGTTTCAAAGAGCCCTCATGCATATCCATTGGCCAAGATATTATTGAAATATATTATTAAATACTGTTTTCGATTATAGTAAATATTTGCAAAGTTTCACGGTATAACGCAAGGATTACGAAAATGTACAGTCTGTACTTTGTTTTTCGAACACCCTGTGTAGTTGTAAATACTGCCGAAAGTAGTTTGTGGAACTGCAAATTTTGACAGAAGTAGCGATTGCAAGTATTGGCAGAAGTAGTATGTGTTCAACTATACATATCGCCAAGAGTATTATGCAGAATTACAAGTATTGCCAGAAATGGAAAATATACTTCACTGAAAACATTGTTTGGAAATACCAACTTCGACTTTGACAATATTTTCCTAAAAATCTTCGACATAAAACTTAAGAACAAAAGAATTGGATCGATGGCTAACAAACTGGCGTATACATCAGGTTAAAAGTCATTCGATGTAAGTTATTGTATATATCTTCACATTAATTGAGGGCGAGGAATACTTTTTCTTTTAGTTCTAATGCTTTTCTCACTTTTTCAGGAGGCAATCTGATCATGGCCCCGATTTTTCCCGCCGCTTCTTTTATTGTTTAGTTGGTAAAGAACGAAATCAGTACAGAGTTAATTGCGTCTGTCCATCTTCGTTAGGAGATGGGATTCCTCCGCTGAGGACACTTCAATCGAAAGGTCGTTCCGGACGAAGTAAGAATCAGGAGTACCTTCATGAAATACCATACATCACCATATGACAGTAATTTGAAATTCGCTGGTATTCTGGGAAGCGATATGCTGGTATTTTGAAGTACGGCTTTTGCCTTAAAATCTTCTTCGGAAATTTCATTGAAAATTCTTTGTTGGGGAGGATTATTTACATTTTTTCACGACGTAGTAAAAGTAATGATACCCAGACGACATTTTATCTGAGGGCCAAGTCAATATTGAAATATTATGGAGTTCAGTCCAAATTTGAATACCTATATCAGATTCTCTCTTATAATAATTACATCATTAAGAAATAAATACCTTGTTATGCGAAAGTAAACAAAAATACGAGTATGAAAGAAACTTATACGTGCGAAATTTAAATTCAATCTTATAAACGTAAGTTCTTAAATGTAATTTGGTTTATATTTTTTCTTCAAATACAATTCTTTTTCTCCTATGAAAAACTGTTTTAAATTACATAAAGTGGACATACGCTTATCCATCCTCATTGAGACGAAGGAACTTGTCGTGTAATTGTGACGGTTGGGTAATTTTTTCCACATAATAATTTGTCTCTGAGTTCTATATTAAATAACGTTTAACCTTTGCCTTAGAATTTGTGAGGAGAAAAGTGATCGGGTGATCTGGAGATTGTTTTATTCACCTAGCGAGTTCTATGTTAACTAAGATTTAAACTTTGCCTTAGAATTTGTGAAGAGAAAAGTGATCGGGTAATCTGGAGATTGTTTTATTCATCTAGCGAGTTCTATGTTAAATAACGTTTAACCTTTTCCTTAGAATTTGTGAAGAGAAAAGTGATTGGGTAATCTGGATATTGTTGTATTTATCTAGCAAGTTCTATGTTAAATAACGTTTAACCACCTTTTTAGAATTTGTGGGGAAAAAGTGATCGGGTGATTTGGAGATAATTTTATTCATTGCAAGTTAATTAAAAGTTTATAATTCATACGTAATATCATTTTGAAGGCGCGGTATATTACTTCTGTAAGTTATTTATTACATGAATATTAGGAAAATATCTTGACGTGAAAATGATAAAACTTTCACAGAACATTTATGTTCTTTTTGGGGTAAATTTTTATTTTCGTGTCCAAACTATTTTCACATCATTATTTTTTGGTTAAGCTGAGACTTATAGTTGTTATCTCTAGAAATTATCTTTACCTAACACTGACATTGAAGAACTCATCAACAGCGGTATATAATACAGTAGTCTCACATCCTAGAAACCCTGAAGGGCTTCCTGCTACAGGAATGTTACATCCAATACTCGTTGTCCCGAATTTATACTAAATTAGCATTACACCCATAAAAGAACTTCTGGTCTTCTCAATGAGTTGTTATATCTATGATACTTATCTGTGAAGCATTCTAAAGTTGAATTCACCTGAAATCCAGAAACGTGTCCGGTCAGGATAAGAAAAGAAAGTAGTGAGATTGGATTTATACAGAAAAAAAAGGGGGGAATTCTCGGTTTGATACTAAGGGTGAAACGCCGTTCGGTATTGCTTTGCCCTTACCCGACCGTGGAAGGCCAGATAATAATAATAATATTTATTTCACAGGCAACTAAAAATTTTTATACAAGTATAAAAAATGATATAATAAGACCAGAAAGAGCCTGACGGATAACCGGAAAAGAAAGCAGACAAAAAGTCAGCTTGACGTGTTCCTGTCACCCTCATCTATTACATCAATTAAATACGTAACACCACGAAAACCATAAATGAGGGTAGACATTGACATGTAAAACATAAGGAAAGAAATTGAACATTGACTTATAAGTCGTAATAAAAGAAATTAAACATTGTCATGTAAAACACAATAAAAATTAAACATTAGCATGTCGATAGCAAGTATTTATTTAGAGATGACTTAAATAAATGATAGCAATGAATATTAGCTAGACTTATTGGGAGAAGACTCCAAATCATGGGTCCTTGAGAATCCGCACGATCGTATAAATAAGGAGAAGTGGATTGTAATGGGAAAAGGTTTCTTCCAGATCTGGACGGGATAGCAATCATCACGTGAACGAACCTGAATAATAATTGAGTGTAAGCCCTTGTTAATACGTTTGTACATAGGAATGGACATTCGTGACTTAGCAATTAGAGAAAACGTTCAATATGGCGAAAAAAAAAAAAAGCCCATAGATTGCCTCTCTTAATAACAATCTTTGAATTCACAATTCTTAATATATGTGATTGAATTTCTTCAACAATAATTTCATTAAATTTATTCTAAAAGCATCCATGACGCAATGAAATTGGTGTTATGCATTGTCTTGGAATAATATCAATGACTGAATTTTAATAAACGAACTGACGTTTGCTTGTTTGTGGTTTTACGGCTCAAAGACTACAGTGGTCATGCTGCGCCGGGACCTACTGTTTTCCGAGGAATCCGAACCTCTTAAGGCCTAGGGAACCAAACCCCGGACTACAGTGAGCAGTGCGATCTTTATGAGATCTCTGAGTAAGCGTTCTTTGCACTGCTGGGAGTCGAACCCGGATTAGCCGCGCACTAGGAGAACGCGTTACCACACTGCGCCACCGCAGGGCGAAAACGAACTGATGACATTATCATCATCCAAATTGTCCGATTTTTTAATCGAGCGTGGTACGTTCACTACGCAATCTCAAAGTTTGTCTTATAGCAGTGGTTCCCAACCTGGGGGTCGTGACCATCAAGGTCTCAGAAACATGTTCGCGACCTCGCGAACATGTTTCTGAAATGTCGCCGCGACTATTTTTAGTTGCAATTATTTTTATAAGGAATTTCATACCAAATGTTTCCAACGCTTTTATATTTCAACATGGCTACACATATTGCAATATGGTTGTTAACTTTATATCTATAATATATACATAATACAATATACATAATACAATATACATAATACAATATACATAATACAATATACATAATTAATATACATAATACAATATACATAATTAATATACATGATAAAATATATATATAGTGTATACATAATACAATATACATAATACAATATACATAATTAATATACATAATACAATATACATAATTAAAATACATAATACAATATACATAATTAAAATACATAATACAATATACGCCAAGGTGGTATACATAATATATATATAATTAATATAATATAATTTTGTATTTAATGTGTTTTCTTTACTCTGTTAAAAATGCTTTTATTATGCAAATGTGGCGGCGACGGAGAGGGGTGTCGCGGATTACTTGTCTGTTGCAAAAGTGGGTCACGACTTGAAAGAGATTGGGAAACACTGACATAGAGGAACAACAAACTCACGCCTCTGGTTTACATTAGCAATAAGAGAGACTGAATTCACGTTACCACACCCCCACCTATGCGACATTACATGATAATTACCTTGAATCGCATTATAATATCGCACTACCATATCATAATGAGCCACTATGAAGCGACACGATGTAATAATTTTTAAAGGACGCTTGAGTTTTACTGGAATAAAGCTGTTTTCTGCAGCAGGGCTAATCATGCTGGAGCATGGCTCTATCAGATACAGACTTACTTTTCGCCTTTTAAATTTGTAGGACAAAGTAACAACAGTAGCCATGGCAGAAGAAGAACGTAGGAGAGGTTGTAGGGAAGCCGTTCTTCAAAACGAGACACACCTGGAGTGTAAGTTAATTCCAAGAGGGAATTCGAGAGTTAAATACAAATTTCTGATTTGAATGGGATGTACCGAGAGCACTGGTTTTCAAATTAGAGTACACGTACCCACAGAGGGATGAAATGTCCTAGGGATACGCACAAACGTTTTTAAAATAAAAAAATAACAAAGATAGATGACGTCTTTTATCAGTGCCAAGGGGAACAATTTAAAAAATAAAGTAAATTAAAAAAAATTAAAATAAACTAAATTAAAATATGTTATACAGTTTTAAATAAACTTAAAAATTTATAAAAACATCAGCTCAGAACAGCTGATCTCGAAACATCATTTCTATTGCCTCCGCTTCCCCCAGCAATTGAACCGGACCTTATGAAACGTATTAACTTTAAAAACTCAAAACTGATCGAAATGTTTATACAAAAAAAGGCATTCTTTGAGAGTTCAAATTTAACAAAAATGTATCGGAAAACGTTAGAAAAAAAATGATACGTTTTAAGGATTTTGCTAAGTGAAAAACGTTTTCCATGTTAAAAACTCAGTTAAGTCATCTACTAAATTTTCGAGAATTATTTTAACGAGCTAGTTTTCCGCCGTTTATTTCAAGAGTGAAAACACACTTCTAAAAGCATATGGCCATTGAATAGCATTCAAGAAACTGCTTCGTCTATTTGGTACAGATAGAAACTTATTCAATAGATTCAGAAAGAAAAAGTTTATGGACTTCTTCATACTTTGGGTGAAAACGATTTACGAGGGAGATGAAAGTGTCAAGATATTGCAGGGAAAAGGTCCTTTTTTTTTATTTTGTTTGGCGCGATAGCATTGGCGATTTTAGCCCGAGGAAGGAGCCAATCAATTACGAAAGAGGACCCGGTCGCGCTCTTTCAAAAGCTAAGCTAATAGGTTTCCGCCCTCCTGGTAAGCAAGAACGCCTAAACGAAATTGACATCTAATCCTCGGTATAATCTTTTTGACATTGATTTCTACTCTCGCCCCGATGCTTGTAGATTTCGCTGGCTTTAAGAATAGGTCCCGAAGCTTACGCTAATCCTCGAATCCAAACTATCCACGTTCCATTAATCATCATGTTGGAAATACCACTCCTATTTAAATTGTTATCATGTCATTTACATCTGTTTTTGCCCGTATAATGTCATAATTACGCTCAAATTATTCATCGAATAGTAACAAGGATGACGATAAAGCTGAAGGTGACGATGATATAGTCTACATAGAATTCAATCTTTTCTTGTGAATTTTACGGCAGAGGGCAGCAAGGCTTATGTTGCGTCAGAACCTAGAGTTTTCCGAGGAATATCCGATCCTCCTAAGGTCTAGAAAACCAACCCATCGGACAACAGTGAGCAGCTGGTTGGCGAACTTTTTTTTTTTTTTGCCGCCGTTGAAAGTCAAACCTGAGAGAACGGCACGTTAGTTCAACGCCTTACCACGGCACCACCTTCAGGGCCTCAAATATTATAGGACTGTGCACATGTTTCTACCTACATTTTATGACGATAGACGAAAGCAATAAGTATATAAATATTAAGATGTTATATCTATATGATATATGATAATATATAATCTAATAAATACTAGGCATATTGAGATACATAATCCAATAAATGTGTATATTGACATATAATAGTTATTGTGTATATTGATATATAATATATTGTGTATATTGATATATAATATATATTGTATATATTGATATATAATATATATTGTGTATATTAACATATAATCTAATAAATATTATATATGCCTACACACGATGTAATTTATATATAGTCTCCAATGACTATCCTCACACGTGTGTCCACGGTAATTCATTCCCAGGATTACTCTTGCTTATTTCTTTAAGGCCTTCAATCTGTCCTATAGATAATTTTAGTTCTTTTGCATATTATTATTATATGCAAATTCACAACCCATATTGTGTTTGGCTGGTTTCATCAATATGTATATGTGTGTGTGTGTGTGTGTGTGTGTGCACTGTCCAGCTTGACTTTGATGAGGGGAATTATCCTCTCGTGGCTTTTTCCAGAGTGCCTGAAATATCATGTATGTTCCTAGGATGCGAGCAGTTCCAAAAGTAAAGCGACATTCTAAAGCTATTGTATTGTTCTCTTATCCGTTTTACTTATTCTAATGTGACGTTCGAAGTTTTTTGAACATTTCAACCATAATACCCTTATCGCAATAGGTAAAACTCAGTGGCACAGAAAGAACGGGCTCAGAGAGCCCGATCCCCCCCACTGCATATCAATACACGTTTTTCTCTTTAACGCCGATTTCCATGATCTTCGTTAATGACATTTGAGCCACCCCATAATTGCTACACACCTGGAAACACTTTTACTTTTTACTGCCGTAAATTTAATTTTCATCTACGAATTCCTATATTTAGTAATTGCATCAACTCTTATCTTCAGTTACTGAATTTTCAGGTAGAGCCATAGATTCATTATCCACATTTGCTTTATTTCCACTGTTGTTAACTCTGATGTATAATGAGCTACATTTTAGTGAGTTATTATTATTTTGTGTGCAGTACTGGATAAAGATATTTCAACGTTCTATTTGTATTGATCATACATATAGCACATTTTAAGACTATGTAAAACCGGTCAATAAAGCCGTTCACCATATTTATCTCAGCTCACGACTTATTTGAATAAACTAACTAATAACTTTTTTCAAAAAACAGTGCTTGTGGAAAAAATGTTTTTTGGACGTAGAGTAAGTAGCTTTGATGTATAAGTGTGTGCTTTCCGTGTCCCTTTGAGACATGACGTGACGTTGTCCCGATTTGAATAATAAGACCAAGGCGAAATTGTTTTGAATCTGATTACCACTTTACTGATCAATATCCGCTCGTCAGTTTACTTCTTGATTAACCGATTACGAACACGTTAACGGCACGTAAAAATTTTAATGGGTGGCAACAATTAATGACATGTAAATAATTACTACTTTGCAAGTTACAACTTTGGTGTAAATTTCTGTAAAAATTAGGAAGCTCCCCACAAACATACAACCGAAACTGCATTTTCCACCTCTTTAATATTCCATTCACACGTCTGCAAGTTCAACAACACCGGCACCTTCACGAATGAGCTTATTCTCGCAATTAACGACCCTGAACGTCACGATGAACGTAAATCATAATCGTCACCCCAACATTCATTTGTAACTCAAAGAAACAAAAATTCTGCGCCTTCAATGCCAGCTCTTTCCATAGTGTGTGACGTTTTTCGGAAACAGGAGTAGCCGTCCCATCAATCTGTTGCACAAGGGCATTTGAAATTTACATAAAAATTACGTTTTTAAGTAAATCTACGCCTCGGAAAAAGCTCCCTGGTATGTGCGCGGCAATCTTAATTTTGAGACGAAATGGCGGTAATTAGTGGGGAAATGGTAATGGCAACACTAATGGTTTTCCCCTTCGAGGGGAGGGAGAAAAATCCCTGTAATGGAGCTAAGTTTACAGTAATTAGTTTAAATGGAGCTGCGGCGTAAACTTGAGGGGTAAAGATGAGTTTGAAATACAAATACCGGCGGAGAAAACCCACGGTTAATTCAAAACCAGTTGCAACCGCGAACGAAGGTAGGGGAAAAAAAAAGGATATTCAAGCTCCCTTTTAGGACTTTCAGTATTGGAATTAAAAAATAGGGGGAAAAATAAGTATAGTTTTTAAGTGAATGTTCGGGAAGGGGCAGTGCTTTTTATTGGCTAATGGGGAAATTTCTCTATATCTATGCGTTTACTGATAGCTTCCTAGAGGGCGAACTCCAAAGAAATGGCAATGTCATTGGGGCTTTAAGACCAGATTCGATGTGCTTTAGGAATCAATTTCTTACTTCCTGTCCTTACTTTTCAAAGTTCGAAATTTGTGTTTTTAAAATAGTCAGATTTTAAATGGGGAACGGTGTCATTTATTGATCAATTTAAGTGAACGACTGCAGAGATTTCATTAAAAATACTAAAAATACACACGAAACCACCTTCAATAAGCTGTGCCTTCTCATTTGTTTATACTTTATGATAAAATTTAAATACTATTTTGTTAAAAAAAATGGTTTCTGCAGGAAAACTTTCGTAAGCTCTAAAAAAAAGAGAAAACTCATGCTGTTTAGAAATTCTAATTCATTTGACAGAGAAACTTAATATCTAAATTTAAATAAAATACTAAACGTTTCATACTAAGTTATATAAATTTACATATTAATTATATATGAATAATAATAATTAAAGGAATTTCTGCGTTATTATACACATCGTCTAACTACAGAAACTTGAAAAAATAGGATGCAAATGAACGATTCAATGTTTATAAATTCAAGTTCAAAATTAATTAAGATAAACAACGAAATTTAGATTTTTTTAATGGGCTTTCAATCCACATTTCAAAGATTTTTTCTCTAAAAAAAATTATATTTCATCATTATGACTTTTACAATCATCAACACCGTATATCACCATTACCATCATTTATCGTCATTATCATGGTATTTCATTTTAATACTGTTACCTAAGCAAATTATTTATAATTGTATGCTTAATGACATACGCTATATATATATATAATTTCCCACATTAGTCAAATGTACAAAACATTAACTAATTACTTACGTTTTTATGGAGCGAGATAGGCCTGTATTCAAGCCAGGGCCAGCAAGGGCTTGGCCTAAGTTGCTCCATCGAGCTCTTTATATATGTAAACCAATTCTCTGGTGCCCTGTGCCCCATAGGCCCTTTGCCTTGCCCCAGTTGCCCTTTCATCCTGGCTATAGACATGGTGCAAGGACATTAAGGCTCTTCTGTAAGATATTATTATCTTTCACAGGGATAACACAATTGCCAAATATTGGTCAACACACAAAGCCACCGGGGCGAGATTTTTGTGAGTTTTTCATAGGGGATTTTTTATTACAAATAAATTTGACACCCACGTATTAGTAGCTCTAGTTTGAGCTGCTATGCGTGGGTGTCAAGTATTGTAATAAATTCATTCTGCTTCAAGAAAAAGTAAAAGCTGTACCGTTTACTATATATGGACTTACTATGTTGTAATTGAAACGTGGGTGGCAAAAATTATAGTATAATAAATTTCCCCCACGAAAACTCACAAAAATCTCGCCCCGGAGGCTTTCTTGTGTTGACCATATTTGGCAATTGTGTTATCCCTGCGGAGGGTAATAATACCTTAACATCTTTACATACGGAGAAAGAGAGCGTTGTTTCCTGTCCTCATTCGTCTAGCGGTCCAAGACACTCCGGGCTAAACGGAGGGACCCTGGTTCGAATCCAGGATGGGGAAAGCGTCTCTTTTTCTCCAAAATTACATAAGCTCTAGTTTGAGCTAATTAATACGTGGGTGGCAAAAATTATAGTATAATTACTATATTACGTATGTACCGTTTTAAAATAAAAGACGTATTAAACCTTATACAAAGATAAAAAATGCATAAAATATATATTTAAAAATGAAGGACATAATAAAATCAGGAGCAACTCTAAAAACCAATACCAAGTAAAAAACATTAAAAGTGGTTTCACGATTAAATAGATCACATAAAATGCCACGGATATGCTAAAACCATTTCGCTTAAAAGCTAATGACCGCTGTTGATTAGAAATTATACAGCTACATAAATTATCCCCAACATTTACGAATTGATGACACATATCGCAGCGTCTTCTCCCTTCAACAGATGTTTACAGGAGAAGCGTATAGGGGCCCCATGAGGGACCTAACTGACAAAATAAATAAACCTAAGCATTAATAGAAAATAGCGACATTTATAGGTGCTTACATAACTTCATCTTTTCCGCGCAAATGACATGCATCACTGTCCTGGCGGAAACACGCGCCTGCGCAGTAACATGATAAACAGAAAACGACAGTCCAGGTTCGCGTCATTACGAGTTTCATCAGTACGATGATCGCATGTGCGTTAGAGGCCCAGTGTAATGAAGAAGTGCGAACCTTGATAAGGTTTGTCAAACCTTGTACGTAGGCAGGTATTTAAGGCTTTAGAAACTGGCAACACAAAAGGGCACAGCTTTTATTGCCGAAGATTTTTTACAATTTCAACTTTCATGTGAACATTGGATATTGCAGAAAGAGAATTGCTATAAAATTCTTTTTATGGCGTTGTTTCGAAATTAATGAGGTAGTGAGAAAACATGAATTAAAGTCGAAGGGATTTTCGAGCCATGGTTTTGTATGAATTTCGACAAGGTTTGACACAGCAATGTTTGTCGATCGTATGAATTCGACTTTTGGTAATGAAGCACCATCTAAAGCAACAATTTACAACGTGTTTAAAGAATTCCGTTTTAGACATAGGATTATCTGTGATGAGTTTCGTACAGGTCGATTTAAAATTGATGTGACACCACAAAACATTGATGCTGTGCGACAACTAATCACTTTAGATCGTCATGTCGCATCTGGTGAAATTGAGGCATCTTTGAACAGTTCAGGGACCCGCGTGTGTTCAATTTTACATGATCATTTAAACATCAAGAAAGTATATGCGCGTTGGATACCAGGCAATTTAAATCAAACTCAAAAGGATGCTCGTGTCAAATGATGCAAGGAAAATTTAAAAAGATTCAATTGTGGTGCCTCAAAACATCTTTGGCATTGTAACTTTGACATTGAACCCCAAACAAAACAACAATCTACTATTTGGGTGTTCCAAAACGAACCAAATCCTACAAAAATTGTTCGTGCACGAAGTGTTCAAGGAAAATGATTGCCTCGTTTTTTGGTAAATCCAGCAACGTTGCAACAATCTCATTGGAGGATCGCAGAACAGTAAATGCTGATTGATATACGACAATTTTTTTTTTTTTTTGCCAGAAGTAGTTGCTGAAATCAGAGAAAATAACTCGAAATGTTGCATCGTTCTTTATCTTTATGACAATGAAAACTCACATACTACATTTCAAACTGTCAATTATTTGAAGCATGAAAACATTGATTCATGAGTCATTGCCCTTATTCACCTGATTTAGCACCCACTGATTCCTTTAGTTCCCAACGATCGAAACTAAAATGCGTGGTTAAAGATTTAACAGCCCAGAAAAAGCAGTTGAAGCTTAAAAATCTCACGTTTCTGCTACACCAAACTTTGAATGGCATAACTGTTCTAAAAATTCGTTTATTCAAATGAAAAAGTGTATTGACAGTAAATTTGAATATTTTGAAAAGCGATAAAATGATTTTTTCCATATGCAAATAATTTCTATTTTTTTCTACAAACTTAAGTATTAGCCCCCGTATAAAGGGAAATCAGCAATTCGACATAAATTCCCCCGAGTTGTTCTCTGGCCGGTGTAGCCATCTTTTCAATGATAACGATCCAACCCGCTCTAACCATTGAATTAGAATTAATGGCATAAATGATTATGGTGCTGTCAAGAACATACTTATATCGCCCCTTTTTAAAATCTCGATAACATTTAAAGTATTTATTAGAGTACTTCTCACATCATAGATGATGATGTGGGTTTATTATCTGATGAAATACTCGCAAAGAAAATAATTATTTTCCCGCGCTTTGTGAAAACTATACCCACATCAACTTGATTGCCGGTCAAGTGCTTTAATGAAAATGTGGATTTAGGGCTCTCACCAGACGCTGAAAAACCATTCATTTCTGTGCGAGTATTTGATTGCCTAATTTTAACAATGAAATCGCTAACTTCAGTTGATTGAAAAAATGTTTACACTATTTTCTTTTTTGTCGTCTTCCTCTTTCATTTTACAAATTACGAAAGAGAAATTTCCGCGTATGATTTTTTTATTCAAAAGAGCAATTTAAAAATTAAAAATAAATGCGCATTTTAATAAGGAAGTTTATATTTATTAAATACTTACTTTGACATTCTTTTCATTTTAGAACATACCTTTGATGAACGTTCGACCTAAACTTCCACACACTCAAAAGAACGTTTGTGGACAAGCACTAGTCAAGAATACCCAAAGGGAAGATGAAAAGATGTAGGCCCCCAAGGAGAGGAGACGAATTAAAGGAACCCACACAAATTCAAAGAGGTTAAGACGAAGAAAATTTAAAAAAAAAAAATGGAAATCTTTCGTAAAATAACAATGTACGAGGGGCATAGCAATTCACAGGTTGTGGGGGACTCGAGCAGCTTCAGAAAAGGTCGAGTGATTCAGCGCTAAGAAAAGCAACGTACAGTGGAACCTGGTAAAGTGATCACCTTTATAAATTGACCATACGAATAAAGTGACCACCTTGATAATTTGACCATACGAATAAAGTGATCACCTTGATAATTTGACCATACGAATAAAGTGATCACCTTGATAATTTGACCATACGAATAAAGTGACCACCTTGATAATTTGACCATACGAATAAAGTGACCACCTTGATAATTTGACCATACGAATAAAGTGACTACTTTGATAATTTGACCACACGAATAAAGTGACCACTTTGATAATTTGACCATACGAATAAAGTGACCACCTTGATAATTTGACCATACGAATAAAGTGACCACTTTTTATAAGAGAGAATTGGCATAGACTTGTTAATCATGCCTATACCAAAGTCTGCCGTATATAGGGACCACCAGCATATGGTGACCATTACCGTGAGGTCCTAAAGGTGGTCAATTTAGGCAGGTTCTACTGTACTTTATTATCCAATTCGAGGCTTGAGACCCTGCGCTCCCGTTTCTTACGCTACTGCTATGTATCCCTAGGAATTAAAAAAAAGCTTCGTTTAAAATGGGATATTAGAATAGTTATTTGATTACAGTAAGAATTACTAATTAACTATATTTGAACTCTCAGCGATACAACTGAAATTAACAGAGGTAAGAGATTGCGAATTCTTTTATTTTAATTTTATTTGCAATGATTGGAAATTGATTTATTATAAAGTATTCATTAATAGTTATTTTATTTAAATATATACTTATAACTTAATAACATTTATGTTCATAAACATTTTATTTAACAGCATTAAACGTTTCTACACAACTATGTGGAAAGTTTTTTTTTTTTATCTGGGTCTTTATTAAAAAGGAACAAAAACTTTTCAATGGACTAAATATAAATAAAGAGAGTAAAACATTCAATTTAAGTGAAAATAAATAAAAATTTAAAACCTTATATTGAATCGGTATAATCTTGTGACGTTATTAGCATGAAAAAGTGCTAAAAGAAAACATTACGAGATGATTACCTATTCTCAATCTCAGCAAAAACGTTCCCAACATCTAAACATTCAATTGTAAAACGGAAGAATTAAGACTATTGCACGCACTGACTTCATAAGGGGTAGTTACAGAGCTGCAACTCCATACATTCATATGTATTCAATTAGTATTTTAAAATACCATGTCAATTTCTCACCGGCTAGGCTGGGCATTTATATGGCGAATGGCCGTTTTTGATTTGTGTAACCAATAGCCGACGCCGTCGATCATGTGCGCATATAATAAGTATTCTATGCGGCTCCATGGTAAAAAATGTATCAACTACAAATATTTTCCGAACATTTCCTGGCGGGAGAAATCGACATTTTTATCCAATCAAACAAAAAATGAAATTCTAAAAAACTCTCACGTCGTTTCAAGCCCCGTGGCTGATCGTTCCCGCCGCCCCTCTGACCATCTACTGTCGTCACGTTGCTGTTAGTGCGAGACAGGCCGACTCGCCCACAAAGGGATCACATTCCTAAACTAATTGTCACGGCTAAACCCCAGTTCCTATTATGCGAAGAATTTCTACAGAACCTGCGGGCTTGAAATTTTGATATCCTGGCTTTCTAACTTCTCTGCAAAAGTAATGCCCTCTCCTCCATTGTCCCCTTTCTACATTCCGTGAGTACCACGTGTTGCAAGATTTAATAAGCACGTGACATCATGGCGACACGGTGCGCCTCCTGGTGGAACAGTTTTTCTTACCAATGGTCTGTAACTTTCCCGCTTGTCTCTACGTAGCTGAAAAGTACTATAAATATACAGGGTGATCCAGATCAAACAGGTGTTCATACCTCTCTGTTGGGAAAACTACTTGGCCAATTTCACCCAAATTTCGTACACATGCTCTCCAGAGTATGCGGTTTTGATTTCTGAAAGAAAACATTGAGTTCATATTTCGGCCGCTAGATGGGGGAATGGTGCTGCGGAGCAGGCAATTTATTAATATTAACAACGAAAAAGTGTTTTAACATGCAATAACCTTTATTGCAATCACATGAAATTAACTACAAATTACAGTATACCGTAGGACAGTAGGTATGACTAAAAAAAGATTTGTGCAATAACTTTATTGCTATCACATGTGGAACCACACTATCATCACAGATACGGCTCGGTATGTCCGCCGTCTCTTTGCTCTAGAAATTGCATTCGATGCACAACACATTCCACGGCAGAACGTAACTCATTCGCTTGGAGGTGGGATACATGTTGCGAAATTCTGTCTTTTAAGACTGCTAAGTTCGGAACATTGCCTTTATAAACGCAGCTCTTTAAATATCCCCACAGCCAAAAGTCACAAGGGTTAAGATCGGGTGACCGAGGCGGCCAAGATGTTGAAAATGACCTGCTAATCACTCTGTCATCCGAAAAGTTTTGCCGTAATAATGTTTGAACAGGCAACGCGATGTGCGGGGGTGCACCATCTTGCATGAAAATTGTAGTGTCAAGACAATTTCTCTGTTGAAGCGAAGGAATGACAAAGTTCCAGAGCATAAATGCATACCTAGAGCCAGTAACAGAACATGTCATTGGCCCCGAGGCCGTATTTTCTTCAAAGAAGTAAGGACCAATGACGAAAGATGAGGTGAAGCCACACCACACTGTCACTTTTGGAGCATGCAACGGAATTTGTTGATGAACGTGGGGATTTGTGTCAGACCAAATACGGCAGTTACGTGTGTTTACAGCGCCATTCAAGTGGAAATGGGCCTCATCACTCCACAGTATCTGCCAAGGCCATTCATCATCCACTGTCATCCGAGCAATGAACATCAAAGCAAATGTTTTCCGCACGTCATTATCACCAGAAAGCAATTGCTGAGTGTGGGCTATCTTATATGGATAAAACTTCAGGACATTTCTCATAACTCTCCACACTGTCGTATATGGCATGTCCAATTCCCGTGATATCGCACGTGCACTACTGCTACCATGTGCACTTGCTGCTTCCTGCTCAACTACTGCAGTTGCAACTTCTTCAATTTGCTGCACTCGAGTTGGTTTGCGGCCTCGTCCTGGTTTAACGGTGAATGTTCCGCTCTTTTCAAAATACAAGACCATTTTTCGAAGATTTGTAATTGTGAGAGTGCGTCTGCGTAAACCTTTTACCTGCCGAAATGCTTTAAGTGCAGCAGAAGCATTGCTATTTCGTTGATAAAAGAGCTTAACAAGTAACGCGCGATCTGGTAAAGTAAGTTTCATGACGGAGTCCTCGTATGGTGAAAAAGTGCTTCACGACTCCTTATATAGGCAGAGGATGTTGCGCATGTTAAGTAATATGTAAATTGCCTGCTCCGCAGCGCCATTTCCTCCTCTAGCGGCCGAAATATGAACTAAATTGTTTCTTTCAGAAATCGAAACCGCATACTCAGGGGAGCATGTGTACGAAATTTGGGTGAAATTGACAGAGTAGTTTTCTCTACAGAGAGGTCTAAACACCTCCTGTTTAATTTGGATCACCCGGTATATTTCTTTGGTATTGGCACAACTTACCTTGGCATAAACAATATGACTGCAGCATGCTTGCGATGCAACAGGACGGTTGCCATTGTGCAACTTCCCTTACATATTGATGATACTGCCTTATCCCTCTTTTTGGATTGGCGAATATGTATCCAGGACATGGTGCTCGCCGTTGTTGAGTGTTCGTTCGTTCATTCATGCATGCATATGTAAACAATGTATTTAAACTCTTCATTGCTTACTCAGGAATTCGATTCCAGTAAGCCACATTCTTTTAGAGGGTTTCAATAGATATTGAACCCGCTATTGCTTTTGGTTTTTCTGTCTACTTATATGAAATAAAAAGAGTAAGGTAAAGGACTTTCGTAAATACAATAACGATGGTTATTGTTAATGTTGAAAACCTACCGAATTACTTGAGGATTAGGGATTTGCGAATTAGGAAGTTTCGGATTAGGGAGTTTCGCATTAAAGAGCTGCGAATTAGAGAATAACAAATTAATGTTAATTGAAACCCGCTAAATTTAAATATCGACCTTAGGCAATTTTCTTTCACATGCTTGTTATATAACTTCGTTTGGGTCACCATGATGATAATTTCTACAATCATACAATACTCGTATCCAATACAACAATCAAAATAATATCTAGTAGTGAGCCAATACATAAGTACTGGTGATCATACTACCCCCAAAAATTCATAATATAGTGCACGTAGAAGGAAGAAAATGGATCCTGTGCGTATGTATGATATATATTCGCTATCAAAACAAGAAAAATATAGCAAGATATGAATCTGCTATAAAGATCCAGTCATCGGTAACCTACGTAAACCTCTTTACCGAAGAGGAAAACTTGGAAATGATCATGTCTAAAGGTGGCGGCAAAGGGAGGAAAGGAGCTAGGCCTGTGGCCACAGAACAACGACATGCAAGACAATACACTCTATTGCAAGAAAATGTGGTTATTAAGTATCTTATCAACCCCTTGTCTAAGAACTTTCGGGGCGTTTATGGCATAGCTGACTTTAAAATTATCCATAATTACAATTGATTGAAAACTCATGGAATTAATTATATAAATTGTTTTATCTCCTTCCACTTTAAGATCATCGAACTTAGAGATATAAGAAGGAGAAAGTTCTTTTCTTTGTTATCTCTCTCCCATTTAATAGTTTTATCTCCTTCCATTTTAATATGACTGAACTTAGGAATACAACAAGGAGAAAGTTTTTCTCCTTATTATATGTCTCCCTTTATGCTTTTAAAAGTAAATTACAGACTAGATGATGTTATACAAGATGTCTTATATGTCAGATGAGTTTTAGCAACTTCTATTTCAACCAATAAGTTTCACGCTGTATATATAGTATATATATAAGATGGTTGTATATATTTAAGAAATTTACTATTATCTGGACTTGAGTCGTTATTGGATTATTATATGAATCAATTATTGGATTATTATATAAATCAATTATTGGACTATTGTATAAATCAATTATTGGATCATTATATAAATCAATTATTAGATTATCATATAAATCAATTATTGGATTGTTATCTAGATTGTATTATCTATATCAATGGATTATCATCTAGATTTTATTATCTATATCATTGGATTTTTATACTTTTATACACCTTATTGGGTTATCTAAATTGTTATTGGATTATTATCTAAATTTGCATTGTATTATCCATATTAATCATTATTCGATTATTAGCTAAACTAATCATTGCATTATTATCCAACTTACTATTGGATTATCATCTAAATTATTAGATTGTCTAAATTAATTATCGGAATACTGTCTAAATTAATTATTAGATTACTATCTAAATTAATTTTTATATTAATTAATTACTATTAAATTATTATTTAAATCAAATTTCTCAATAGAAAATTGATATAGAATTCGATTCAAGTAGGTGTTATGGCTACATTGTATTGGAATGATGTCTCAGAGTAAAATTCAATGTTATTGTGTGGAAAACCACGAGGTTCTCAAGGATTCGAGAACATTTTTGCCAAGTCGGTGCAATTCTTGGACAGCTAAAAATACTTCCACCGGCGGTACTACCATGCGTTTCACATGTCAAAATGGGTAAAGTTGCTCGCTATTTCGACATCTCGAACCTTTAAAAAAATGACTCTGAGTAGGTCCCAAAAACTGCACGTGGAAAAGTTTTTGGGTTTCGTTGTGGCGGAAATACATGCAGTTTCCAGTGTGTCCTTGTTCCCATGGCAACATCGAATAAGCCACGTCCAAACTTGTCCCCAACAAAGATTGATGGACCCTTGCACGAAGCGAATACAGCCCTGGGAACATAACAGCAGAAAGCGGCAAATATCTCTCTGATGAATATTACATTCTCCCCGTGTTCTTTAGAAATACTAAAGGAGATATTGCTTATAGATATTTTTTCATCTGTTCCCTGGATAGTAATTGGTCGTAAGGGTCAGTCTTATCAAAATGGTCTTACAGGCAAGCCACCATATGATATATAGATTTCTTTAAATAGACCTGAGAATAGATTTCGCGGAAGAATCAAGGTACTTTATTTCTCTGCCGCCTCTCTCATTTTCCTGTCATCATTTTCAATCGAACTTCACTCGTATGTACGATCAGACCACCAACAAAGCCTATAATTAAATCTTTTAACACGTGAGATCCACTGTACATTCTAGTAATAGCAGTAAATGATAATTGAAACTAATGTGTACTGTTAGTAGTTAATGATTATGTACGAGTGGAATTATGTCATCATATTCACAATCATTTTCTACTGACATGATAATCATTATCCACCATACATATATAATACGCAATGAAGGTCTCTTGAAGTTTTTCAACATACGTCTACTTTGGCCAATTTATATCTGTGATTTTAATATGTCTTTTGATTTCAGACTTTGAGCTAAATTACTTATAGTAGGTACATACTTATAAGTAAGTTTATACATAAACTTAGTCTCTGTATAAATTATTGTCTTCTCAAATTTATCTATACATAAACTGCACTATATATAATTTAAATGGATCAAAGACACGCCATTCCCTATATTTTATAATTGGTCTAGCTAAATCACTACTACACCAGTAATTCTGAGATTCGGCCTTCAACAAAAAGCAGGCTCCAAACATTGTATTTTAACATTTTCTTAGCGCTCTGAAAATCAAAATCACACATCGCTATTTATTTAACAACTCAAAACGAAATAAAAAGAAAGAGAACGTACAATAATTCGTAAAACAGAGCTTACAAAATATCTGGTCTTTCGAAACAGTGCGTTAAAATCAAAACAAAACATAAACACACACACACACACACACGAGCAATCTTTTAAAAACACTCTCCAGCCTTCAAAGTAAGACTTTAAGTACTCCCAACTATCTTATACCAGAAAACAATTTCCTTTTTTTTTTTTCCTGGTCATTTATTTGTTTGTTTACAAGAAGGAACAAATAAAACATTCCCTTAAAACGGTTGCTATACTTGCATTAATCATTTTCGTCGTTTTTTCCTTCTTGGCCATTCTCCAAGAAATTTGACAGCTCCCCATCGCCTCTTCATCCTTTTCCCATTTTTTGCAACTGATCGGAAAACCCGCAGTTTTTTTTTTCTACTTTTAACGATAATAAAAAAATAGAGATTTTATGAGGATTTTTTTTTAAAAAGGAACAAAATTGCCTCAACTAGATTTTATTAACTTTTATGTTATGAGATTTCAAAAGAATTATTTAAACAAATTTTCGAGCATACAGACAAGCAAACCACGACAGCATAGTACAAAGAGATACAATAAGGATCACAGCGTGCGAAAGGCAAAAAAACAAATAACATTTTCAAGACATTCTTAGAAAGAAACTATAATAAAAATTGAAAAAATTATTTCGACGAAATAATTTTAAAATCGATGTTTTTGAAATGCATTTTTATAAATTACTTTTAATCCTATTATAAAATACACTTATATTGAACCTTTCTCTACGAACACTTCCGAATAACGGACAAATATTCAAATCTCTATGAGGCATCAGTCATTTAAAAATTTTACTAAATTTTATTTTTAAAATTCGGACTAGGGTCTCTGGAAATTGTGGTATCCCTGTAAAAGGTAATACCTGACAATCTTATATACGAAGAGAGAGCTAGCGTGGTTTTTGTACCTAGCAGCTAAAGCGCTTCACATCTAAAGGAGAGACACTAGTTCGACTCCAGGCTAGAGCGATGTCTCTTTTTCTCCTATGCATTAAGAAGTTCTAGTCTCAGCTCAAGCTCAGTGTCAGAAAAGTACTATATGCAAAAATTCCGTACGAAAGATTTAAAAAAAAAAAAGCCCCGGCGACTTTGTGTGTTGACCATTTGGCAATTGTGTTATCCCTGTGAAGGGTACTAACACCTTACAACTTTATATAGAAGCAGAGAGCAACGTTCCTGTGACTTGGTGGCCTAACTGTTAATGTGCTCCGGAGCTGACGGAGAGACCCTAGTTCCACTCCAGACCCGAGCGATGCCCCTTTTCTCGCCGTGTGCTCAATCGAAAAGGTAGCACCCTGTATTTCACTTTATGTGGGTTGAGTAGAAATTAAAAAACAAAAAACAAAACGTAAATTTTTAATCCGGGGGAAGCCCAAAATTAATATGAATTTTTTTTATTCAACTCCCCTGATCCCTAGCCCCCCCAACTTTTAACTTTCAAATGGCACCTTCTAACTTGTGATATGTCATTTTAAACAGCGTAAAAAAAAAATATTTCTATGGAAAAAAATTAAATTGTTTCATGCATTCGGAAAAAAAGAGCTTAAAATCGTTTTTTTGACCTTTTCAAACAATACGAGAGAGGGAGAGCAAGCGCGCTTTGACCTATCCTTGGTTTGAATTACCTGCTGAGTATGAATTTTCACGCCATCTGCGCAGAAAATCAGGTTTCTTTTACATGTTGGTCATACTCTTTGATACTCGTTCGTTATTTCTATCACTATATCAGGGCGAATAACACAAAAGAACCATTTTATTTCTAGCTCTTTCTCTCAAATGCGTGAACCAATTTAATTTTTTTTTTCGCAGAAATATTTTACTTTTTACGTTGTTTATAATATATCACAAGATAGGGGGTGCCATTTGAAAATTCAAAGTTGGAGTCAGTGAGTCAAGTAAAAAAAATTCTTTGATATTAATTTTGGGCTCCCCCCCCCGGGAAATAAAAATTGACGTATTTTTCTTCAAATTTCTACTCATTACCTATCAAGAGAAATACAGAGTGTTACCTTTTCACCTGAACACACGGTCTATTACAAAGCTCTAGCTTGAGCTCAAGCAGTATCGATGATAAGCATTTATCGAAATCGTTCTTTTGTAAAACTGCCAATAGTTAATATGCCAAATTTATAAATCCTTATGCTAAATTGGCTACTATTGTTTTTATGACATTAAACAGATTAATGTTTAATTAATAAGAGTTAAAATTAATTACATTCGGCAGTTAATGACATACATAATATAAAAAATCTTCATGAGAATAGGATACATTTTATGCTCTTCTTTATCCACATACGTAATTAATAATACGCATCTGCTCAAGAGACTTCAGTTTTATATATCTATATTTATGGTAAATGAGGCTTAGGACCGTGAATAGTATTTACGGAGGCCCCAACCAATCATTTTAATGGCAAATTATATTTGTTTTATTATCAAACTTCTGCGGAATATAAGCATTCTTTTTGTAAATCAATAGCCCGGTCATTACGTTGTCAGAAACTTTTCCTTTGGGAGCGGACGCTCAGCACATTGCTCTTCTTTTTCCTTCATTTTTTCATTTTTATTTTGTATTTTTTGCCCCCTTCTTTGTCTCGATTCCCAGTTGCTTTGATTTCTGCCCCTAGTTTTGCCTTGCATCGATGGATCGGATTTAATCGCGTTTTTCTGACCCTTCCCTCTTCGCCACTTTCTCTCTCAACGCTTTCTCTTGCAATGGCCGTGTGTCTGCTTCCAAAGAATGCATCAGAGTACTCGGCAGCGTTTTCTCTTCGAGATTCGTGGCTGCTTCTGCTCGTCTCTTCCGTCTCATGTTCGTCGTTTCCGCCTATGTTGCCTCTGCTATTTCGGTTCCTTCGTCTGTCATGCGGTGCCTTTCTGTCCCCTCGCCTACCTTTCCACATCTGCTTGTTCTTGCCGCTGTATGCCCTTGTGTCTTGCGTGTTCGGCCTGGTGGTTCTTCAACTTTACCGTTTATTTTCATCCTCATCGTTCACCGGTTCTTGCCCTTCTTCATCAAACTTCATCTGGTTTCGCCTTACCTTCTCTCGATTCATGGAACTCCGCCATGTATCATATCACCTTTCATACTTCATACATGGAGGGCAGGATCGGTGCTACATCACTATGGCTTCGCCTTACCTCCTCGGGAAATATAGTTCCGCTCGATCGGACAACATTTCTAAATCATCTCTGCATACGAAACAACAGCATCACAGTTCTGCGCCGGGTCCTTTAGCATCCTGGGAGCCTGGACATTTGCCTATGGTCCTATAATTCCTACAGCATTAAAATCACCGTTGTTTTTGCATCATTGCTTTTAAAAAATTCATTCATTAATGTATCAACTGCGTCCTAATCGTCAAAGCGGTCCAGTTTATAACGCGAGAACACACTCCATGCTATTCAAAACTGCAGTTTGCTTTGTGTTACACGGCATAAAAGGCGTTTTCTTTTAAAGTAAACAAGGATTTTAAAAACTTTGAAAGTAAAGTTAAAAATAAAATTTGCGTGGAAAAAAAAATGATTTTTTATATCCTTGATATATTCGTCGCACTGGCGTACCCAGGGGGTCTTGATTGGGGTTGCAACCCCCATTGCAATAAAATCGTGTATATTTAATAAGAATACATGAAACTGTAGCTCTGTAATCCAATTTTGCATATAACCCCCACTTATGAACTTTCTGCATAAGTTTATGGTTTTTCTTATATATTTTTTGCCAAACGAAACAAAAAACTAATTGTAGACAAAAATTATGAAATTCTCTAATTGTAATATTCGAAGATATTAGAAATTTTAAGAAGTTAAAAAAAATCACAAAGAAAGAGTTAGTGTAATGAAAATGGCAAGGAAAAGTGGTGGACGGAGATCAAAGGACGGATGAGAGAAAGATTCGTGGTAATTTTTTTCTTTATGTGTCTCAAGGAAGTTATAATATCTAAGTATACAATATATACCTAGATATACAGTATACATAATGCTTAGGTATTTACTTAGGACATTTCATATGCGATATCAGTAGGCGACTTTAACATATATTCTAATATATATTGTTGTTATAACTGTAAAATCGTATCGCATGTGAAAACAATTTGATTCCTATCTGAAACTAACCTAAAATATTTGTATATTATAGCCATGATTTCATTATATTATAGCCATAAATTCATTATATTATAGCCCCGATTTCATTATATTATAACCATGAATTCATTATATTATAGCCATGAATTCATTATATTATAGCCATGAATTCATTATATTATAGCCCCGATTTCGTTATATTATAGCAATGATTTCGTTATATTATAGCCATGAATTTATTACATTATAGCCATGAATTTATTACATTATAGCCATGAATTTATTACATTACAACCATGAATTTATTACATTATAACCATGAATTTATTACATTATAACCATGAATTTATTACATTATAACCATGAATTCATTATATTATAGCCATGAATTCATATTATAGCCATGAATTCATTGTATTATATATATAGCTATGAATTCATTATATTGCATCTACGTTCATTATAACTGAGTTCCACCGTAGGTGTTATATAAAACTCCATTATAACGACAAATCTCGTATTAACCGTACGTTAAGCCTCTTTACTGAATATTTCTATCAATTTGTATATAATTCGTATATAACTCTCAGTTATAGCGTCACTCATTCACAGCATTAAAATTTCAGTAGTTCTTTGAATATTGATATAACGGAGAGAAATAGTTCGACTGTATATGTACATATTTACAGTAGAATAGGAAATAAAAATTTGCATATACCTACACATATGTTTGGATTACGGCAATGCATTTGCAGCTAACTAAAGATCCAAATATTTCCTTCGGAAACAATCAGCGTTATCTTGATGATTGTTTACTATATTACGTATTCCATATATAAGGAAAATAGACAAGTGTGTGTATGTATAAATAACATTCAAAACAATGTGAGTTATATTTAAAGTAGGTAGCTGATCTCGAATTAATTTCGTGTGTGCCTCTTCGGTAAACATATTGCACTGTCTTGCATTATTCTATAGATAGGAAGAAAGGTAGAATTTAATTGAAAATATTGATTTAATGATGTCCAAGAAATTTTATTAAAAGCAGGCGCAGGAGGTATTCCAGGAAAAATAAAGACGAGCATCTCTTAATTTTACTTTGTAAAATTCTGTTTAAAATTTCTGAATATTTTGCACCACTTGCCCCACACTCCAAAAGGTATTGTAATATCAGTTATGAATGGGATTGCGGACCTGGATTTTTAACGCGCAGCAGTCTTGGGACTGCTCGTCCATATCTAAAGACCGACAAGTCTGCATTATAAAGTGTTATATTTGACTGTGTATAATTACAGATGGTAATTTCTTTACACATAGTAAAATTTCTACCCATAAAAATACCCCTTCGAAAAATTGCAGAAAACAGGCCCCGGTGGTTTTTATGTTTACCATTTGGCAATTGTGTTAACCTTTAAGAGGGTAATGTCATCTTGTAGAAATGTATAATTATCTTCATTTGTGCCATTAAAAAAAAGCAACAAAAAATTGTCACCAAATTTTAATAGCCCTCTGTCATGAATGTCATTTTCCAGATCAGTTTCACTAGGGTCACTTTCGAAACTGAAAGCATACCCCTGCAGAGTAGTCCAAAAAGAATATTAAACGAGTTCTGAGAGGCAGAAATGGCATTTCTGCAGCCCTCCTCACCATGGCGCAAGTGACTAGTGGTGAAATTGACCGCAGGGTCTTGAGAAGAAACTTGTCACCCCTGTCAACAGATCAACTTGGGGGTCATCCCCTTCAGAACACTTGAGGAATCACCAAAAAGGGGACCCCACGGTCTTGATACGTTAAAGGTCTATCCTACTGACAACCGCTATCTGGCCCAAAATGGGAAAAATAATGGGGGTGGGAGAGTTTTCGGTAACTTTCATTGTTATCCAGTAGGAATGGATTCATAATGGAACTGCGCAGAAAGATGGTCCCATTTGACTGACTGTATTTATAAAAGAAAAGCGCTTGAGATAAGACAAATAGGAAAAACTAACAAAAAGCAGCTGTATTTAAAAAAAAAAAAAGTTCATTTATATTTTTCAATACAAATTCTTCAATTGGATTGAATTAAATTTTACATAATCAGAAAAAGACAATATAAATACCGTAGAGTATTGCTAGAACGGTCGCTTAATCCGGACGGTGAAAACCCAATGAACTCTAAATTTTAATATATGAGATATTTTGTTTTCATCCCAAATCAATTCGTAGGTTAAAAAAAGTAGGCTTACGTTGTAATATTGAGACCGAAAAAGCAATTTACATGATAAAAACATCGATTTTAATGGTTTTATCAACTTGAAATTTGTTTTGCAGACATTTTAAAACTTATTCCGTTTAATCGGACTTCCGGTAAAACGGACATGCCAAGTCCGGATTAGCGAGCCTCTACCGTATATTTCAAATACAAAGGAATAGCTTAAAACTATGAACTATATTTATCAGACAGAAAAAAATACATGAAAAAGTATATAATATATTACAGGAACAGTAAGTAAACTACTATTTTTTCAGGGTCTCATGAAAAAGAAAGCCTATACTAAAATCAGCTTGAAGGGTTCCACTTACGTTGAATGATAACTTAATTCAATCAAGGAAACATATAAATAATATACAGTGCTACCTTCCGTAAAGGACACTTCCGAATAAGGACACTTCCGACACCTATTTAAGGGACAAGACATCGGGTTCCTGGAGATGTCCCTTATTGGGAAGAATCATTGCATGCATGTATATATATATACACACACAGACACATAAGTATTGTGTGATTCTAAATTTGAACAAAGAGTTTCACTTTGTATATTAATTATTGTAAGAAGCGAGGAGTTCCATAAATAATCTGGAACCATTTGAGTTTAAATGTTTGAAAAGATTGTAAAAAGGAAATTTTCTCTAAGAGAACGAAAATGTTTCTTTCTTCAGAAATGTTCGACAATGTCCTATATGAAAACGCAATAAAAAATAAATACATCATGCAACAATAATAATATTAGAACAAAAATAAACTTACATTACTATATTTAAAAATACCGATGTTCACTTAAATAATAAAAGCAGGATCAAACACATAAGAAAGTCTGATTTAATTTATTCTAATTTTGTAAATTTACGAAATTGTGTTAATTTATAAAACAGTTTTCATACAAAGATCAGACATTATTTGCGTTGTCTCTGTGGTACAGTGGCAAAGACGCCTAAATCTTAATGAAGAGGTCTTCGGTTCGATTCCAACATGGGATGGATTTTTTTTTTTAAACACTCTTGTTTTAACCAGTTCGGTAATAAATGATTTGTAATTAGTGACCAAAAAATTCCAGCGTGAGCCATATAATGTGGAGGTGAATTTCGAATATTAAATTTAATCATTTAAGTAAAATTTTGAAAGTTCTGTATCGTTCAAACATTCAGCTACACTAATAACGATTTTTAAGCATTAAATAATAGATTCATAATTCTAAATTTAACTTTGAGAAAGTTCCATCATTGAATTGCATTTTAATAAATTAATAAATTTTTCCTGTAAAATTATTTTTTGTCTTCAACATTTTAAATTTATATATCTTCAATAATTATACTTTGTAGAAGGAAGGTTACAACTAAACCTGATCCGTTATTTGAAAATTTTCAGCTTTGTTATAAAATATTGTGAAAATATCAGAAAAAATATGTCCACATAAATTTTAATTTTTCATTTAAGGTACATAAAGAAATATTGTAAAGAGTTTTAATCTTGTTAATTACATTTTATAGACGAAGTTTTACACATATTTAGTAGTTATTTCAAAACATTTTTGCACAACTTATGAATTTTCCACAAACCTATTTATATCTTATTAATATCTAATCCATTTATATCTTATTAATATCTAATCTATTTATATCTTATTAATATCTAATCTATTTATATCTTATTAATATCTAATCTATTTATATCTTATTAATATCTAATCTATTTTATATCTTATTAATATCTAATCTATTTTATATCTTATTAATATCTAATCTATTTATATCTTATTAATATCTAATCTATTTATATCTTATTAATATTCAATCTATTTATATCTTAATATCTAATCTATTTATATCTTATTAACATCTAATCTATTTATATCTTATTAACATCTAATCTATTTATATCTTATTAATATCTAATCTATATCTTCGTAACATATATTTATATCTATTAAAGTTGTAATTATTAAGGTAATTGAAGTTAGGAAATAATTTAAAATGTTTAAAAATAAATTAGTTGAATACATAGAACATTTTTCATCTTTAATTATGTAACAGAAATTGGAGAGAGGTTATCTCATGTTATGAAAGTAGTTGCTGTTACTTATATAATAGCAGTTTCGAAACGTAAAATTTATATTTTTAAATGAAGTTTGAAAGATTAAAACCTTTACTACTATAGAAATCAGTTACCAATTCACTGCAATAACATTAAATTACAAAATATTACATAAAAATTTAAACAGGAATTCTCATAATTGTTATTTGAAGGCTGAGGAAAAATATTGAAACGTTTTTTGGGGAAGCCAGGTTCTCCCTTTATATGGTAAAGAGAACTATCCTCCCTTATTTTAGTAAAAGGGTTAGACGGTTCCACTAACCTTAAACTTAACCTTTGCACTAGTATTGAAATAACATTTGTAATGAAATTGAATTTGAAAATTCATTTATACTGTCTCGGTAATTATACACCAGAATTCTTTGATTAGCTAAATTGAATTCAAGTGCGATAAGCTTGGTTGTCTTCAACATGACGTTCAGATACTGGTCATTTGCCAGATGATCCAATGTGCCATTCGAGGACGAAATATACGAAGGAATGTATTAAGGAGTATATACAAAGGAATAACAATTTTTGCTGCACCAAGTCTCAACAGAGGCTTTCAATTTCATATGTATGTCATTTATGCTTTTGCGGGGCATGAGATTGACGCATGGGGGAGAAATACTGCGTGAACTACGAGAAATAATTTCCAGACTGAGAAGAGAGAGAGAGGAGGGAAAGTCGTATATTAAACCATTTCTAATCTACAGTTGCACACCTGAAAAACGACTTTGTGGGTGCGTTGTTTACTGTGGGACACCACAATCTCCAATATCAACTGCCAACAGCCGAGAGTTATCTTCCCTTTATGATCAATGGGCTCCCCATCCAGGGAGACCCTACCTCCTCTCATCTGAAGACCATGAGAAATGCGATGTTTTTCATTCCAGAAACAAAACCAGGATACTGGGGAATATGTTTCATCTTTCTCGGCTGGAGCTTCGACCAATCTGGTGTCACGAGACAGATAAGGTCTCCGGGAGACCTCTGACTTAAATATGAGATACTATTATCTTATCTTAATTATGTTTGCACTTGGTTCTCTGTGAAGAAATTGCCCCCCGACAGACAGCTCGGGGACATCTTGGCTGTGACATTTTATCTGCTCGTGTCACGCTAGCCTCATTCGCATGCAGTTTACCATTGTGACTCGTTCCTTGTAGGGGCTGAGGAATAGCTTCATTTAAAGCTAGGCTGGGAGAATTTGTTAGTGGGTTGGGAAGTTACGTACGTTTTACCCCGTCTCAATTACCTTAATCACGAACCTGTACCAGCACAATAGTAAAACACCGTTTTCACAACGGAAAACTTAGTGCATTTTGTAATAGTTAACAGCTTATTATACGCTCACCATGCTAGACTTAGGGCAGGTTGCATGCAGCCTTTAGAATTGTCTCATGCAGCGTATTCAGCTCGTATGAACACTCTGGGGAACATAATTGATTTATAATAACGACTTTCAAATAAAACGGTGTTAGACGAATCTAATGCACCAATAAAACAAAATCCTAACATTTACATTACCTTTCGTCGTTATTTTAAGGCATGACCTCTCCTTATAATCTAATGTCTGTTTTTCCTTTACCTTTTTAACCTTATTACAATACCATAGCGGCCAACTCCCGTGTATAAACTGGAATATTTCCTATTCAAAAGCATAGAACTGTCCAGATTTATACACGAAAATTGGCAATTATGCAATACTCTAAGTCTTTTTTCGGTTGTATTTTTATTACAGAAAGACAGCAAAGTACGTTCTGCGCCAAACGAGGTGAGGTAAGGTAAGTGGAAAAAGTGATAAAATAATAAGCTATAATGTATTAATAAATATCAGTACTCTTTCTTCAACGTCCCTCTAATGCCACATATTGCGATTCATTCTCTTTAGCGCTTCTTTGTAAATGATTCTCAGACATTTTAACCTACGGAATCTTTTTCTTACTACATGTTCAGCCATGAAACCTTTTCCTTTCTACATGGCCAACTACGAACGCTTTCCTTACAACATCTGCAGCTACGGAACTTTTTTTTTACCAATGTCCAGCCACGGAACCCTTTTCTTACTAATGTCCAACTACGAACCCTTTTCTTACAATATAGCCAGCTACGGACTCTTTTCTTACTACATAGCCAGACACAGAACACTTTTTTAACTACGTGGTCATCCACGAAAACCCTTTCTTACTAATGTTCAACCAGGAAACCCTTTTTTACTACATAGCCAGCCACGAAACCCCTCCATAAATGTTTAAGGAAAATCCATATAGCTATTGTTTATCACTAATTGGAAAAAAACATAAAAATAAGTAACACACATATATATATGTATATATCAGTTTAAAAGGTAAATAATACTTTTCTGTTGTTACTGGATACTGGTTATATATGGCTTGCTAACTTCATGTGAATTAATTGAAAAGGAATAACAAATTAACACAATTTTAAAAATGTATTCGTTTACAGAGTGTTTCAATAGCCCTAGGCCCTTTTCGTCAGAACGGCCGATAATATACACACAACGTTTAATGACAAAACGTGTTACAAAATGGCGGTTACCGGTCGCAGGTATAATACAAAAAGGTAAAATACAAATGCATAGGTTGGAAGAAACGTCTCTGATAATGGAACATTAAGCTTAGAGAAACGTCTATAGTAGTAAACCATGATATTAAAAAGAAACAAACAGTAGAATACAATTATGCTGTATGGGATGAAATACAGAATCATTTGATGAAGAATTATTGTTCGCTGTGGGGAGAAAGTATTGATGCGTTATAACGAGCCTTCTTTTTCAGACTGGCGTTAAGTACGTAAATACTACCCAGATAGCAAAAATCGTCCTTCGGACGTCCTAATGCCGAACTGGACATCCCTTGGACATCCATAGGACGATCTTCGCTACCTGGTAACAACCAAAAACCTAACGATATGATCCGTGGAATAAGCTAAAAGTTTTAGGGGGAATCAAAATAAAGTATCTGGCAAGTCAAACTTGGAAAAAAGTTGGGAATTTACTCCGAAGCAAGTCGTGGATATTTATTGCTAGTGAAAAAATTTTTCTTCATTGAAAACTTTGGTTTTTTTTGTGTGGTACTGTTTTTTTTAATATTATTTTATATTTGCTGTGCGTGTACTAACGAATTAGGACATTTAAATTCATGTTAAACTGTGTATTTTCTCTGATGGGAGATCAAACATCCCACTTAATCGAATATTTTCTGAAATCCTCAATATTCGTATCAATGAGGCTTATTGTATGATGTATTTTACATGACGAGATCATTTTGACCATTTCAATATATGACACAATCATGACTATTTTTCTTGAAACACTGAAAGAAACTGCTGCCGTCGTTTGAAAGTATTTTAAGGCTTTCTTCAAGCGTTTCCGAGTGATTTTGTAGTTTTTCTAACACGCAGAAGTAAAAAATACGAAGTAGAAATTTTTTTTTATGTCGAGTTGGAATTTTCTAGATTTTTGTTGGTGAGTTCCAGGTTGTTTCAAACCTGTTAATTAGTTTTATATATGTCCCTGAAAACAGGCTAGAGAATCTCAATTAAAATCGGGAAAAGAAAAAAAAAAACCCGCGAAGAAAAAAGTGGAAATAACCTTTTAAACTCAAGTTCTTTAGACCGAGCAGAAATGCCAAAACCATCAATTTAGCCCTCACTTAGCGCAATAAAGTGAAAAAATGGCCAAAAAAAGTCGTTACAAGTTAAGCTGGAAACCTTGTCGGGGATTAATTAGGGCAGGGAAACAAGGCGGTTAACGAAGTTGAGTTTGGAAAGGGGAAGTTTCGACACGTCTGAGAGAAAGAAAAATGCGGATCAGGCGACCGATTCTCCATCAGGATCGAGAAAAGAAATTCGTGAAATATTGGTGCGTTGTCGACCAATGATTTTGAAGGGTTAAGTGCAACGCTACGCAAGTCTGAGGGTCGGGTCGGAGAGTCGCGGTCAGAACTCCATGTTATATCTGTGGCAACACTACATTTCCATTACCTGTGAAGGATTGCATGGAACGGGGACCATCTCCAAACTGAAACTGTACTCTGTTATTAACTGAAGACGTGGCGACAGGAATAATAAAATTAATTTATTCCAATACTTCTACTTATTTAATATTTACAGCATTGAATTAGTTTCTGCTATTAATATTTTCAGCATTGGCATATTCTCTACTGTTAATATTTACAGTATTAAAATAGTATCTAATATTAATATTGTGAATTTTAATATGTAATATGCATATTCAAGAATATTCAAGCAAAAATAAAATATTTTCTAGTTCTAAATGCATGATAGGGTATTTCAATCGCTTGAGATCACTAATACTTGGGTGCATATTAATTACTCAAGGTATTTAATATCAAATATTTTACTAGTATACGCACAAATCGTTTTACAATACAAAATACCTTGATTTGGTCTATATTCGCATTGTTTATTATTCAGATAATTTTAGTACCACATTCAGTTAGTTTTAGTATCACATCCAATTAGTATTAGTATCATATCCAGCTAGTTTTAGTATTGCATTCAGTTAGTTTTATGTAATATAATCTCATTGCTAGTATAAGGGAGAAATCCCGAAGAAATTAAAAAAATCCTTAATTACTGTCTGTGCTCTGGCATTATATAATTGGGTCAGATATCCCCATTTTTTACATTAAAAAATACTGAAGTAGTAGTAAAGAGATAAGACGTCTCGTTACTTCGATATTACGTGATGACATATAGATGCCATGAAAACTACAGTCATGTCCAAAATTAAGATCACAATGTTATTTCAATGGGAGAGGTACATATTTTGCTCTTGAACTCTCAATGTGCTTTATTTATAAAAAATCATTTTACAGAAAATTAAAGAGCTATAAACACTTATCAGTATTACAACAAATCAAATTGCTTCAGGTGTCCTAAGAAAGAGAATCCGCGATCAAAAATTGTGCAAAAATTGAAGGTAGGAAAAAATCTTAAAATATAGATTTAGGATAACAAATTCTCTTACAAAAATATTAAAGATCATTTTTTAATAATTCTGCAGGTTTATGTGAGAAATGTTTTTGCCCTGAATTAGTATCTTAGGAATTTTTCTTTTCGTTTTGCAATGTTTGCATCAATTTTAATCGTGGATTCTCCATAATAGGATGCTTGAAAATTTTGATTTGTTGTGATTCTGTTATGTTTTTAAAACTATTTAATTTTCTGTAAAATGATTGCTTATAAATAAAGCACATCGAGAGTTAAAGAGCAATATATATATAATTGGATTAACATAGAGTGTGACATTAATTTTGGACATAATTGCATATTTAGAATATTTTATACTGTTTTATATACACTATATTAAATACTTCTTTACATACACTATATTAAATAATATTCATATAAACTATATAGTATTTATAACGTTATATTTTATATTAATTGTGTGCCACATAGTTCAGTGAAGGAATAAATGAACGATTTTGCCATCTGTTATATGCGAGCAGAGATTCGGTCATCGAACGAGTTAGCACATATACAATTCATGCAACCTGTACAATACCCATAACCTCATAACACTATATTAAAATTTGAGAATACTGAAACTTTGGTATGAAAGTAACTGCACGATATGTATCTGTGAAAGGAAAACTAATAGAATTTTAACTAATCCAATTTTGAATAGATATGAAATGTTTGTATCACCCAAGAAAATACCTTAACTTATTTTATATGAAATGAAAAGTATAGGAATAAATTAAGAGGGTATATATAAGGCACATAAAAAGGAAAAATTTAAAAATCAAAATAATAATGTTTTTATTTATTTTTTCATTTGTAGAGTACAAATAATATATATTATATTATTATAGAAATAATTGAAAAAAAACACACAAAAAAGTGCGTATTTGCATATACAGCTTTTAGCTGTATTACTGAATGAATACTTAGCAAGTATCGCAATAAAATATTTTTGAAATATTATATTTTTCGGTGTTGCAAAATATTATTGTAAACTTAATGCCGTTCTCATTTATGAAATAAATGTTTACTGCAAAGCACGTGCCACATCTAGTTATATAATTCGAATACGTATTAATTCTCTCATCAAGGCATTGATATTATAATTGCATTGTTCTGTGCCTTGATAAATAAATGAAGTGGAAGTAAAATGGAACAAATTGAAGGCCTGAACGTAGGAATTTTAACTCCTCTGTCAACTCCTTGCGTTTTTTTATATACAACCCCGTATCAACCGTGCTCACTCCCCTGACGGATACTTTCCCGCAGTGCTTAACTGTCCTCCTCAGAAGACTAATGCATAGGGAAACCGACCGTGGCCGGCAGAGAGCACCAAGTCCGACCTCCGGCATCGATTAAAAAGCTCCGAGGGCAAAGTCGAAAATCGAAAAGTTTTCGACCAGAATTACTTTTGGAGGTATTTTTACTGGAAAACACTTCCCGTGTGTCATAAATTAGCACGGAATCGATGGTAGGACTAATGGCAATCTAGCTATCTTTCTTCTAAAGTCTTGCGAAGTCCTTTTGGAAAGCTGAAGTGCCGACATGGAAATCAGATGACAGATCCTCAATAACACACAGCCTCTTACATGCGATAGATTTTCGATGCCGTACTGATTTTTTGGTTGACATCATTTTCACGTCGTTTGGAATTCGAAACAAAGAAAGCAAATTGAGAAACAGAGAAATTTAAGAAAAATTTACGCTTTCTTCAAGAAGGGAAATTTTATTCTCATTACATGAATGTGTGCATGTGTCAGTAACGAGTCCATGATCGCTGGTGCAGACAAGTCTTAGCTAAGTCTTAGGCCTTTAAACAATAGATAATTTTAGGCTTCTTATATACATATATTTTTTTTAATTTTAATATGTAATATGGGAATATTTTTTAATATATATTTTTTAAAGAAGGGGCCTAGAAATGACGGAGGATCTCTAATTCACCAAGTCCGCTAGGCTGTGCCTAATTTTGTTATACAGTATCGACGCTTTTGGCCATGAGAGAGCACATGAAGGTCACACCGTTGACGAGGGCACAATTGAATATCAAAGGAAAATTCAAATATTGTGAAAAATTCTGCTTCCTTTATACACTTCTAATTCCTTCGAAAGCTAAGATATTCCATCCCTATGATTTTAGGGATGCCAAAACTGGTGAAGGAAATAATTTGAAAGTCTCCAGTTTGTTGAGACACGCACATAGTACAAAGTTTTCTTTAAAAAATTCCTTTTAAAAAGTAATTTTTCAAAAAACATAATAATTAAAACTTACGTCTGTATATCATACAAATAATAAACCCCATTTCGGTTTAAAATTAGCAATATATCCAAAACTGGATAAGTAGAGAATCTGTAACTCCGCACTTTAATTGCAATTCCTCTTATCTTAGTTTAACACATTCATGTCGATTTGGATCGGTGTCCTCCGGTCAAAGGAAAATAACGAAATCGTACAACCTGTCATCTATTTCAGACTATCCACTTGAGATGTGGTATTTAAAATAACACTTCATCAATTATAGTAATGACTAATATATCATCGGGAACTGGTTGATTATAGAGTTTTGCTCATTGCAAGAATCAATTTACCTTTGTATGGAATATTAACCGATTGGGCAAGTTGTCAGCCGATGACCAAATTTACCATGTGGAATTCTAACCGCGTGTCGGCTATGATTTTCATTTGGAAATATGGGCCTTTCGCTGTAATGTGACCATACACATCTGCTCGTAGGAGCAATTATCTAAGCTGGGAAGTACCGGAATATTCCGCTTCACGTCCGTAACGTTAAGCCTGACAGCTCGAACATTAATTTGGCTTTTACCGCCAGTTTACGGCGCGGGAGAAATCAAAATTAATTAATAAATTCCTTCCAATCTGTATAATATGACAGAGTGCGCAAAGTATTGTTGGTCGTACCGTGAGTCCTTGCAGGCCGCATTCGTTGACGGAGAGCTACGTATGCGGAACCTTCGGGTTGCTACGATTGCAACACGGTTTCTCTCCCAGCTACTTCAATTTCATTAGAAGTTGAGTTTAAATGGTGCGAGAGGAATAAATGGTTTATGTTTAACGTTCCTTACTACCGATAGAGTTCCCTGTGCGCTACTTTGGCACTGTCGGAATGATTAAAATTCTATCTTGAAGCTATTAAAATAACCTACAACGACAAGGCAGCGTCAAGAGGGGCAATACTTCGTCCCAATATAAGCACCATTAAAACAGAGAAGACAGTAACTCCATTATTCTCCAAGGTTTATGAGTAACGCTAGTAAGAATCTACCTTTGCAATATTCTTATATCTGTGTACATATAAATATGGTATCCATAAAATAGACATAAGTGAAAAGCATTTAGAACGACCTTCCTCTTCCGGTGGATAGATAAACGTTGTATATGATGGCAACGTAATTGCCACCAAGCCCCGGTCCTAAATAAAAAGCTTAGAGCAGATGAAATGACAACCAGAAACCCCAACTTCGGTTCTTGTCATTTGCATGGCTTCACGATAATCATTTGCATGGCCTCATTACAATCGATTGCAGAAATCCATTCAATAATACTATCAGCCCATTTGCATTTCGGTTTCTTTCGGAATGTAGACCCTGGCCAGCAATATTGTCTTCGCATGACTATTTCTGAAACAGGTTTTTGCTCAAAACTACTTCATAGTTTTTATTAGTGATTCTTTTTTTAGCCAGTATGTATGCAATATTAAACAAAGGCATTCATTTATGAAAACTTGAATTTGATTTATTACTGCCTTGTCGCTTTCTTTGTTTGGCATGCATACATACATAAGCAATGTTTTTACATTGATTCAAAAAAAAAATGTAGTTTCACTCATTTTCTGCAAGATCCGAATATTTTAAATCATGCAAAGGTGTTTAGTTTTTTTTTTCAGATTCCGCCTCGCATTTCACATCTTTCTCTTTTAATATACAAAATACTGGCCAAGACTTTGGAGTTCTTTGCATCGATGGCTTTATTGTCGATCATGAGATCTATTCTATTACTGTAATCAATTTTAATGACTTCCTTTGTGCTCCTGTTTTTACATGTTTTCCCACTTTCTCTTTCATATGACCATAAGCGAAAGCAGAAAGTTCATAAGTGGGGGGGGTGTCACAGAGCTACAACTCACATATTCCTATGTTAAATATACAAAATTTCATTGCAATGGGGGTTACAATCCCCACCAACACCCTCGGCTCATACCAGTGCATGTTACTTGACTTTGCTATTTCGTCATCAGGAACAAGTTCGTCTGTAAATCCTAGATCTAATGTGTTTTACCTGGTCTTCCCCGTGTTCCATTTTATATCTTTGGAATTATCTTTTATCATTTTTGCATTACACTCTCCAGGACTATCAGGAAGATAATTGGTGAAGATAGACAAGCCTTTTTAATTTTCTTTGACACTTCGATGTAGGGTAATCATGCTTTTCTTATTACATAAGAATTGCAATTTTGGTAAAATCTTTAAATTTCTCAATTTAGTTGGAATTCCAAATATCATAAAGCTTCTAATATTGCTTTTCTTTTGACGGTATTGAAAGAGCTTTCGAAACTCGTTAATGGAATATATAGAGTAAGCTTTATTATTATTTGATGCTTTGTTAAATTATGGAAAGCAGTGAGTTAATTCTTGCATGAATGGGATATTTTAAACCCCGTTTGTTCTTTCAAAAATTTGCCACCTAAGGCATTTATTATTCTGTTAAATTTATTCCATTCAAAAAGTTTTACCCGCAGTGATAATGATGTAATCTCTCTCGAACTATTATAGTTTGAGATCACTTTTTTGGTATTTACATTATTAATTAATAATTATAATTAACGAGGATAGCATCCTATTCTCGTTCGGTTTAATGTACTACTGTTGCAAATAAACCGGCGTAATCTTTAAGTAATTTAAACTGTTTGCCAAAAAATTATTTTCCTCCAATTTCTACTATCGGAGGTCACAGCAAATCAATAACCTTTAAATTAAATAAATTTCAATTTCAATGACCTTTAAATTAGACTTCGTTTGCCTTGCATACGTTCATCTTTAAATGATGCTATTAAGCAAACTGCAAACAACCTTTGATATCGCTAGATCTCATGTCAGTAAAGCACTAAAAATCTGTCATTCTGTCGGAAAACTCCCCGAATTGAGAGACCTTTCCTCCCCAGACATCATTAACATAAATCAAAGTGCACCCAAGACAGGTCATAACAGTATTTCCTCGTAATTTTTCACATTCACGGAATGCTAAGATGTCCTGTTTTTACTAGAGTTGGCTTGATTATCGCCACTTTCTTCTGCTGACTTTTCCCCCTATCGTAAGTGATATTCTACTTGAGTCCATAAAAATGATGGATTAGGCCTATGGTGTAAGCGGATGTCTCGGTCGGAAAATATTCTCCTTTTTGTGTAAAACTGGATTGGTGTTGGGAATCTCGTCTTTCTTCACTTCTCGAAAATAGTATGTGACAGGTCCACGATCTATGTTTTTGCATTACGGCGAAAGCAGGTAGAGGTGAAATCAAGTAAAGAAACTAACAAGCTCATTGTAACATATAACTTTACACGTACGTGTTAGTGTGTGTGGACATACTCAACACGTTGACTTAACCATGTAACTGCGTAAAACGGGTCGGTTTGGCGGCTAGTCAAATGTAAATCCTGATCGACGGCATTGCCTGCCATGACAGTAGTAGCATATCAAAAGGCAGATTTGACTTGACGTATGGTAGGATGTAGAGAGCAGCTGTTTCCGACGCATCTAAGGCTTTGGTAGCAGTGAAAGGGTTAAAGGAAACGCGTTTGTAAATTATACAGAAAATGAGGTTTTGGCTTATGTTAGATAAGAATTCTTACCCCATTTTTGTACTGCTCCGTATTCCGGGGTTTAAATTCATACAAAATAAAGGTTCGGATTCAATAGAAAACTATAGGTCTACTCACAAAACAGTCTAGTCAGGGTGATATGATTACGGCCAACTTCTCTTAGGTGCTTTCATAATTCACCTGTGGAGTGCAATTGGCAATGCCCCTATCTTGCAAAAGACTGACAATGATTATTGTTGTTGACGTTTAGGCACACGTTATAAGCGCAAAATAAATGTTCTTAAATTAAATTATTAAATATTAAGTAATTGAGGCATAAATATTTTTTCCATGCGGATAATAAAAAAATAGTGTTCACTTTCAACTACCGTCAATTCACTGATGAATGAAAAGAGAGGACATTCTTCATATATATAATCAAGCTACTAAATGTTGACCTTTGACATTTCATATAAACAGCTTACTAGTTGTGTTTAGCTATCTAGCTTGTTTCGATAACAAACCTCCGACTGGTGGGGTATTTAAGAAACCGTGAACTAAGAAATGTACGAATAATTCCCCTCTATGCATTTTTTTATACCTAGGCAATCAATGCGCGCTTTCAAAACAGACGAAAACTCAATCGGTTATTCACGTTTCCTTCTGGGAATGTTCTGCACAATCTGATACCAAATATTGAAGGATAACGCTCGTCTCCACCCCCATGAAAAGCGTCGCAAGTACGATGCCCGGCATGGGAAGTTTTTTTTTTGTTTTGCTAAAAAAAGAAATATTTGGTTCTATGAAGTGAAGGCCTTTTATTTGCACTTAAAAAAGAATCTTTGGTTCTATGAAACGAAGTGACACACCGAATGAAAAGGGGAAAATTAAAAGCCGGCATAAGGAAAAAAATAATTTTTATCAACTTACGATAAAAAGAAATCGGGGGAAAATACTGTTTAAGAATTCGATTTTTCATGACTTTTAAAAATTGATTTAACATTAATTTTTCGTTGCTTTCCGGCCATATGCAATTTATTTTGCACTTTTTCGAGTACTTTTTTACAGTCCGTTTACTCTTTTCTTAGTTATGCCTTTTTTATAGATTAAAGGTCTAGCGTTATTAAAATAAAGTAATTACAATTTTTTATGTTTTTGATAATATATATTATACGTATTATATATTATGTATAATATATTATACGTATTACGCAATATGCTTTCACATATGATTATAAATCCTTTTCTCTGACATAAAAATTACTTCGTTTAAACATGTTCTGTAATTAGAATACCTTTCATTTCTCTATTATAGAATATATTCTTTAGAATAACTACCTATTAAATGGTGTGATTACTGAAGTTGACTATAATTACGAGCTATGTTAATGGAAATTAAATAACATGTAAATAATGGAAGTTGAATAACACAGAATTAAAGAAAATTGCTTAACACAAAATTAATCTAAACTGAATAACAAAAATAATTGAAGTGGGATAACACGAAATTAATGGAAATTTAATATCATGGAAATGACGTAAAATCAAGAACATGAAATTAATGAAAGTCGAATAATATAAAAATTAATGGAAAATAAATATGAAATCAATAGAAATGGAATATATAAATAATGGAAATAGAATAATATATAAGTAATGGAAATGGAATAATATACATAACGCAAATAGAATAATAAATAATGGAAATGGAATGACACACAAATAATGGAAATGGAATGACACACAAATAATGGAAATGAAATAATATATAGATAATTGAAATTAAATGGTATAGAAATAATTAAAATCAACAATACGAAAATAATGGAGCTTATTCAGAGCTATTACTATATAACGAGCATCCATTATAATTTATACATCTCCATGATTTTGCGATTAATTAGGTTCTTAATTAAAATTTATGCATAAACTGACACCTTCCACTTGGTAAAAAACTATGTGGAATTACTGTAGAAAGGTTAATTACATTTTAATTTATTTCAGTCCCCTAAAAACGACCTCTGAGAAAAAGTGTGTCATGCCATTTTCCAAGATTTTGAAATCTTTTCTGACATTTGCATTGACTTTCGATTCTTAAGGGTACTTTGATATAAAAAGCGAGTTGTTAAAAAAGATTTCTACAATTGTTTACATCTGTTACACAATTTTAAATTAAACAAAAATGAATATTTTCTGTTTTAAAGAAATTAGGAATGTGAAATTTACATCATTCTAAACAAACGACAGAAGCGTATGGAAAAAAAAAGGAGGACTGAGAATGTGAGGAAAATCTATGACTACTTCACTTCAAGTGGTAGATTGTGTACAGGTCACTGATATCACTTCAAAGCGTTTTGGAGGGGTTGACAAGTGTTGTCTCCTGAGGGTAACGGGAACGTCATTTCCTGTTAAAGTCGGGAACGGGAAATGACAGAAAGATGGTGAGCAAGAAAACGGGATTCCAAAGGAAATAAAATCGTTTGGTTTTTCGAATAATAATGACAGGTTTCTGAAAATGAAATGGACTTGTGCTAATTGTAAGATGTCTTCATATGTTTTAGAGACGTTTAAAAGTTTGTACATTAGAACTGGTTTGGAATGTACCCGTTACAAAATTTGAGTTAAATATAATACAGAACAATCGAAAACTCACGACACCCAACGTATAGCGTAGCACATAATAAAAAGTCAAGGCAGTACCGAAATTTTTTAGCACCTGAGAACAGTGTGTAAAATGACGCCACCATCACCACAAAATACATTAGTTCTTAACACTATATAGCTATTGAAAATTATTTTTATACTGTATCTTCCGTTTCAGTTTTTTTTTGTGAGCTTTACGGCGCAAAGACAGCAAGCTTTAATTTTGCGCCACTCTTTTTAATTCTAACACATAAAGATTTCCCTAAAAAACACATAATACACTCTTATGTTACTACCACATTTGGCGCTTAAGCCATCTTAAGCTTGTAACCCTAGGAAACTGTCTTGTTCAACGGACCCACGGCACGGCCATGATCTGTGAAATGGGCTTTTCTGTCACTGGATAGGGTCAGCGGTTCGTTTCCGTAATTGAGAAAACCTTTTTTTGTTTTTTTCTTTTTTTTTGTTTTTTGAAACGTGAAACTATTCTCCTCAATAAAAACAAAAGTCAACTACGCATTAACTGAGAAACACTTGAAAGACGTTAAAGCAAGAGAACAAAGCTCTTTATTGGTAACAATATGATAGCTAATTGTCAATTTGTTATTTTCCTCACTCCAGAGCAGACCTGTAGCCAAACCGGGGCTAAAACGAGCGTGGTCCCAGTTGATTCATGCTTGCCCTCCAGTTTCCTCATCGAGCTATTTATATATAGAAAAATCCTCGGGTGTCCTGTACTCTATATGCCCCTTGCGTTGTTCCAGTTGTACCTTCATCCTAAATAAGGGCGTTCTCTAGAGGGCCCGGATACCGGGGCTTGAGAAACCCGTTATTTCCATTTTTTTCTTTAAAGAATGTAGTTTCGCCCCGCCAAATCGAGGAATAGATTAAAAAATGGGAAGAAACTTTTAATGCTGGCAGTTCGATGGTTATAAACAATAAATTCGGCCTTTAATTACTATATCGGGCACCGAGTTCGATCGCAAAAGTGAGAGAGCGATTTTTTCCTCTTCAGAAAAATAGTTTTGCCTCGCTAATGAAGTAACATACTGAAAGGAAAATAAATTAATAGATAAATAAACCATTTGAGCTTAATTTTAGTCCTGTTCATATTATTTTGTAACACCATATTTCAGTAAAAACTAATATTTCCCCTCTTTTTGAGTACTTACATTTATTTTGTTGCTTAATATAAGCAATGCATATGAAATCGACTACAAGCAAATATCTTCTAGGCAGTTTTTAAATTTTTTCATGCATAGTTTATGATTGAATATTTGCGTGTTTATATAATTCTGAAACGCAGTGTATTACATTGGTATATTTAAAGTAAAAAGCTTACGTCTCCTACGAATAGGTACGTAATGGAGAAGAGCAAAAGGTGATAGGTTGTTACACAGCCCTCTCTTCCCACTTCCAGACGAGTAAAACAACAAATAGAATGTATTATAAATCAAACTTTACATTTCAACTGCCCCACTGCATTACATTCTATTTCGCATTATCTTACAAATCCAACGATGAGCAGCACATTAATTTTGATTTCAAGAAACGCTGAAAAATTTTTAATGTCAGTCTGTGACTTCAATTTGAAAGCCTCGGCTTCCTGGCAGGATAAACCCAAATCTTGCATATATATATATATCATCATCATATTCAACCATTATCTATCCACTGCTGGATGAAGGTCTCTCCAAATGCTTTCCACACAAGTCTATCCTGAGCAATTCGCTTCCATGTCACCCCAACCTGTTTTCTTATTTCAATTCTGTAAGATCAGGGCACCATGGTTACCGCTGCTGCTCCCCCGCATCCCAGATCATCTTAACTTGATCAAGGGATAAATCTGTCAGCTAGAATCCCATTCCGGATCTTAAATATTTCAGTACGCAGATTTCTTTTTTTAAATTCGCTCTACGCCTTAGCATTGTGTAAAAAAGAGAAAACCGCGGTCCAACTTCCACTTCAACCATTAAAAAACTCCAATTTTATTTCCAAGTATTTGAAGTAAAATTTCGTAGTTAATTGAATTACTTTCAGATGAAAAGAAATGCATGACTTTCGGAAAATTGCACATTGGACTGGCTGCAGGTGTATATATTTTAAGTTATCTCCTAGTAAATAAAATTGTATATTAGAGATTATTTTACTAGAATTTCCTTACGGTAGTGCAGTAGTAACGGGATCGCCTAGCGTGCTGTTAACCCGGGTTCGAATCCTAGCGACACCCAAAAAAAGAAAAAAACGCTTGTAAAGAATAACACCTCACTGCAGTCCTGGTGTTAATTTACTGGGCTTAAGCGGTTCGGATTCCTAGGAAATTATTGGGTTCCAGTGTAGCATGACCTTTTTTGTCCTTTAGCCATAAAAACACAACTCTTATCTTACTTTAGTAGTTGTTAATAAAAATAAATCTCTTTCGAAAGGTTAAATACTTATAAATAGCAAATGAAAAAGATCACCCAAGCTTTCGGACTCGTCAGCAACAGTCCTTCATCAGAAGTGATGACAATAACATTACTCCCGATGAAGGACTGTTGTTCGACGAGTCCAAAAGCTTGTGTGATCTTTATCATTGGCTATTTTAACGATGTTTAACTTTTGTATGTAAATTTCTTCCCTGGTACTTTGTATCTTATTTCTAACAAGAAACTTCTTAGAATTATTTTTGCTAACCATAGCGGAAGCTGTGTTCAGATAACGGATA
>QLNU02015270.1:6996672-7014281 GCA_006491805.2 Dysdera silvatica | reverse complement strand
GAGTATCTATAAGAATATGGATACACTCTGGTTGGTTGGTTTACTTATAATTTTAGTTGTGAGTTTTAAGCCGATTTTTGAAAATCCTCTTTCCACTGCAATCAGCCTATTTCGGTTGATTACGCTGTTTGAGAGTCCTCTCTGTGATTACAGTACCGCCTTTGGCAACCATCCTTCCCAAACCCTCCCCTTGCATAATGGTAATGAGTCTAACATTGCGCAAGGATATTTTTATTCATAGTTGGAAGTCAAGACATTGATAATCATAGGCTGGATGAATTGATTATTTCTGCGTAACCGCAGCGCCATTCGTTAGTACGAAGACAGTAAAATTGGCTTTTTAATATCGTTTATAAAATTATCTAAATCAGAAAGTTGGACGAAGGCTGTCTTTTATCACAATGCACTATTAAATGTTCACAACACAGTAATATTTTATTCCTAAGTATAAACAGCCCTATACACAAAAATACGATAAAAAATTTCAGTAAATGAACGGAAAGAAAGCAGTAACAAGGCTAGTAACGAGACTCTCTTTTCAATAGAATGAGTAAGATTTCGTTTGATGAAGGGAATAATAGTTTTTGAAACGTTGCGGAATGTAGTTTGGGCGTTACTCCATGACACGTTAACTACTACTCTCTCTGTCTTCTTGAATTCGTTCAAAATTCCAGTAGATCAGCTTATGATGTCACAAACTCTTACGTCATACATCTGTATGCTGTAGTGAGAACTGTAGTGATACGATATTTGCTTTACGTTCGTTGTGTTTCGTTCGTTACAGCGAAAATGTCTGAGCGTCTGACTCTTATGTTTTTTATAGATTAAGAAATGCAATTAAGACTATTTTCCCGCCTAAAACATCCGCCCTACGGATTAAGTGCGTACTCGCTTTTTGCTTTCCCGACTTTACAAGATTTCTGTGATTCAACACTATACTGATTCACGTGTACTTGAAGACAATCTGAACGAACAGCAAAAGCGTAGCCCAAAGCGGTGGAGGGGAGGGGTCTCCCCCCACAACCTCTTCACTGATACTTCCCCTTCACTGATATATGAAGATTACAAAATACGCCGTAAACAACACGGCGGCTGGTCACTTTGCCTGTTGCCAGTCTTTTTTTGGCAACACTGGAAAAAAATTCATTAGGTAACGTATTATGCAGTGACATCTTATTTTTATATGTCGAACGAGTAACGAATCTTTACTGGTTAAAGTAAGCCCTGGTCAGTTGTCGTATTCTGCTTGATGAACTAGGATATTGCTCATAATCTATATGACGCATACGTAAAAATTAGTCCGCGTGTATAATTAGGCGTCGATCATTGGTGCATATTAGTACACACAGGGCCGAGGACAAAGGGGGAAAATCCATATCATTCAATTTTATTTATAACAGGACGCTAGAAAGAAAAAAACATTTCATTAAAGTAACTATTAGCCTTATGTGTAGTAAATAAAAGGTGTTGAATTTGATTTATGGGGTCCATATCCAAAAACGTCCGACGCGAAAATTCAATAATATAACGAATACAATTTGTCATTAAAAATAATTTATTTCAGGGGGACTCTATCTGCTAAACCGTCCTAATTGCCAAAAGCCTGTTGTGAGCATATAACAGATTGAAATTTGGAAATGTAATAGATTGAGGTATGAGCACATGGTAACAGATTGAGGTATAAGCATATAACAGATTGTGGTATAAGCATATAATAGATTGAGGTATAAGCATGTAACAGATTGAGGTATAAGCATGTAACAGATTGAGATATAAGCATATAACAGATTAAGGCATAAGCATATAATAGATTGAGGTATGAGCATATAACAAATTGAGATATGAGCACATAACAGATTGAGATATGAGCACATAACAGATTGAGATATGAGCACATAACAGATTGAGATATGAGCACATAACAGATTGAGGTATGAACATATGACAGATTGAGGTATGAGTAGAAAGTCCCGATGAAGACGTCATAAGAGAAGAACAGTGCCATCTTAGCAGGTGAGCAAAGTGGACCCAGGTGTCCAAACTGGAAAAGTTTTTTTACTTATGTTATTCTTTGCTGCCATTTAGATTTAGGATGTCAGTTTCGACATAACACTATTGAATGGCACGAAAATGTTAATTTCAGGTGTTAATTAAACTCTTGAGTTTTTTGCTATCAAACTTTTAAATTTTTTACTATTAAACTTTTAATTTCTTTTAAATTTTGTCCTTTCTTTCCTGTGTTTGCTCATAATAATAGATAACCACTTGTTGAAACGTTTCGACTGGTTATATTTTTACAGCGCAAGGGCGGCAAAAGTCATTCTTCGCCGCTCGTTGAAACGTATTTTCTTTATTCCAGAAATTTGGAAATACAAATGAAAAGGTGTCCTCTAAAGTGAAAGAGCACAGGACTTTTTGATTGCGTTAAGAGAGTTCTTCAGAAGAGTGGATGTGCTACGATGTAGTCACTGAGAAACGTAATATTTAATTAGAATGCGAATAATTTCGAGATTTTGAATTAATTCTCCTATTTCTAAGGGACCATGAACTTGAATTATCCGATTGAAAAACGCGTCATATAATTAATTTTATAATCAACGCATTACAGGAGTAGTTCTAAGTATGGATGAATTCGTATTGAACACGTTCAAATTATCTAAATTATACTGCATAAATATTGTGTGGCAATAAATCTGTCGTTTTCATTTAGAGAGGTTTCCGTCCCTCAAAATAATTGGGATATTCTACTATTCGGTTTGATCTTTAAGCATTCTTCTGTTTTAGGTGGAAGGGTGAGGAAAAAGACGAAGGTAAAGAATTGGTCTCAAATGTAAATCGAAGCGGAGTTTTGATTTTATGCTAAAACTTACCTCATGTTTATCGTGAGGAGGAAGCTGCTGTTCTAAACATGAGGTATTGGGGGCGGAAGCTTCTTTATACTTTGGATTAGAATTCAAGGCGCTTTTTGGTCTACAAAATTCATGAAATTCTAGATTGTCTCGTCAAGAAAAAAAAAAGACTGCTTTTGCGTCTACGGTTGTTTTGCACGCATTTGTGCCATCAAAAGCGCTGAATTTGACGCAAACTACTTACATCAGGAGGATTTATTTGCACAGGGCTTTTTCAGCGTCTATCGAATTGGTTTTGAGGTTCAAATATTACTTTATAATCAGCTTATGAAAAGGTTCACAACACTCAAGGTTCATGATGCTTCAATTGTAAAACAAACTGATTAGTTGATTGAACATGTTTTATGTCGCATTGACAAGGAAGGCCAGATGCTGCGCCAAACAACTCTTTGAAAGTAAAATTTTAAATTATAGTGCAAAACAGTTTGTCATATTTTTCATTTCTGGTCTTATGACATTTTGTTTTGCTAAATTCAAGCTTCGAAGGGATTGTTGCAGAAAATTTTCACTACTTTTTAAAATTTCATTTATCCATGATCTCCCATAACTGTAAGCGTTGCTAATTTTCGTGCACTTGCACTTTTTTTGCTATCCTGGATAAGACATTAAAAGAAAATATTCTCAAGTCAATTTCACTTTATATTGTTAACAATGTGGGTTGCAGACATATTTGAAAAATTTGAATAATTTTTTTTTCTAATGTCTACCGGGTGGCCGTTGTTCGGAACTCGTTGTTTAGAGGTTAGCATTAATGTTAATCCTATGGAATGCATTCAATTCCATTGCTATGTGGCCGATCTTCGGAGGTTACCATCGTTTAGAGGTTACTGTTAAAAGAGGTCTTACTTTATTATATTTTACCATCATAGAATTATATTTTATTATCATATATTACAAAGCCTTAAATCCATTGCAGTTCTTTTTTATTAACTTTATTGTCGCTCAATAGGTCACAACGAAGTTTTTTTAAGAGAATTACAATATTACAATTTTTTTCAGTTCATGTAATAGAATTTCAACTTTTTTACTGTTTCATTGTTTGTAATAAATTTATGAATTCATTTTACTCATATGGTATAATTCACTGAAAGCCTGTAAAGGGCAACTGTGGAAAGGCGAAGGTCACATGGGGCACCCGAGAATTATTCTTTATATAGTTATATAGCTCGGTGGGGCAACTGGGAGCCGCGCCCCTGATAGCCCTGGCTTGGCTGCAGGCCTGATTCACTGTCGCTTATAAAATTAACTTTATAATTTAACTTTCATTAATCGTTAATTTAGTCCGTAACATATTCACAGTCATTAAATGGGACGATTGAAAAAATTGGAATAACATTTCAATTGTATCATTAAATATAAAATTGAAATAGAATATTCTTCGAATTAATATTAATTACCAATGACATTTTAATCTTGTTTCACCTGCTGAATCTTATTTAAGCCGATTACAACTTGTACCTGCTACTATACAACTAATCCCTTGCCGGAGTGATATGCATACTAGAATCCACAATAATCAATTACCTAATCTGCAAGGAAGTCAATTTCCACGTCAGCTTCAACTATAATGACGTCAGTCTCAAATTTAATGATGTAACCTTATCAACACGAAGTATCATTGCAATAATATTTCATATATTTTGAATGAACTACTTTTTAGTATTAAGGAAAAAGTCCCATGCAAGGTTAAGTACTAATTAAAGAAGCACCAACCACAAGAAACGAATGATAACAATCATTGCGTTCATATTTCAGTATCAAATTTTCCATAATTTGCAAGCAAAAAAATAATAATAACTAATATTATATTATATTAATAACAAACGTATATAATAACAACTAATGTAGAAAGGAAAAATCAAATCTAATCACAAACACACATATCAAGACCTTGTTAGTTTAAAAAGATATTTTCAAAGAAAAAAAGAAAAAAAAAGCGAAGAAACGGACTTCTACTTCCGAAACTGTGAGATTACCTACTTTAATATTATAAAAAGGACAGAAGAAGAGTTAGGCAAGACAGGAAGGTGGGAAGGTGGCCGCCAAAGGCGGTGCTGTAATTTTGGCCGGAGATCATTCTTCATATTACAAAAAACCATTTTCCTGAAAATTTTTGACCAATAAGAGCAAGGAAGGATGCTGTTTTTATTACCTCCAATAGCTTACTTTTAATTCACCTGTTTATAAACACGAGAAGACCACTGGCTTAGCATATGATAGTTTGTGCCAGCAAGATTTATGCTACGCCATGACCCAAGGTTTTCCGAATCTTTTGAGGCCTAGAAAGCCAACCCCCAGACTACGGTGTGGTTAATCGGTAAACGTTCTGTTTTTTTGGCACAGTTAAAAGCCGAACCCGGAATAACCGGACGCTAGGCGAGCCCGTTGTCACTGCATCACAGCAAGACCCTTAGCATATGAAAATAATAATAATTCGCATGCAAAACAATAATTCGCAGGCAAAATAATAATAATTCGCATGCAAAATAATTATTTAAAATATTTATGTTTAAAATAATTATTCACATGGAAAATATTTGAGTGCAAAGTAATAATTTGTACGCAAAGTAATAATTTGCATATAAAATGAAAGACAGCAAAAGCCTCTGCATAAACTTACTCCCCTAGAGTGTACAGCGCAAATGCCACGAAATATTTTAAGTCTAAAGTTACCGATAGTTCGGGAAAATGGGCTTACAAGGGGTATAAATACATTTCCTCAATTAGAAAAAGTACACACGCATTCGACTGACAGAATTATGTTTGACAGTATGTTTTAAAGTAATAAATGTACAGGACAAAAATACTTGCGACATAGTTTTCATGCTGGGTGTACTCTTTAGGGAGGATAGCTTTCCCCGTACATCTTTTAAAGAGGCCATAAACGTTTATCAAATCGGGCTCGAACCCGCTTATTTATGCCGGCCTTAAATTAGATTCAGGCCGCAAAATTCTTTCAGATTTGGAATGATCCTAAGAATGCGAATGACACGGTTAACAGAAATGAAGTGCGCATCTGTAACCATATTGCAACCGAAATTTTACGGTTTACGGTTGGCAGAACAACCAGAGAAGCGCCGGAGGAACTCCATCGCCCCCCCCACCCTCACATTCCTTTTCGCGCCAAATATTTTGCAAAAGTTGTTGTGGCATTTTTCATTAATAGTTGCATATCCATCGACGATGATGAACTTAACTGCCTATGCTTGGGCGGAATAGTTCAGATACGCTCAGGGGCGGAAGTAGTCGTTTGACCGATGGGAGGGTTTGCGGTCGTCAACACCCCCCACCCCCGCATTTTCAAAATGGGCGCTCAATTTGCAAAACTCATCAACTCAAAGTGCCATATATGGACGTTCGCTTTAGAATTACAAAATATTTTGAATTCATTAGGTAGGCACTGGTGTACAGTAGGGAATTTAACGGACCAGTCGTTTCCCTTAGGACATTTGATATAACCAGCTCTCATTTCTGCAAGCAGGGGTGTTGATGGGGGGTTCTAACCCCTCATTACAATTAAATTTTTTGTACTTAACATAGGAATATGTGAGTTGTAGCTCTGTAACCCCCCATTGAGCCTATAAGCCTCCCCCTACGAAATTTCTGCGTACACCCATTCCAGCTGTTCTAATTCCCAGTAAGTCTATTCATGTGCTAATTCAATGTATTATGATTAAGAATTCGCGTTGATCTAGTGTCCTATCTCAAAGAACCTATCGAAAAGTTTTGAATTTTAATTGTGAAGGCATTCTGCCTTCACTTGACAAAGGGAGAAATAAAACTCTGAACGGTTCACTTGACAAAGTGTCGAAATAACTGTTTGTTATGGAATCTCCTGGTGAAACTCTGTATTGTTTCGTTAAAAAAAATATGTCAACCTCTTAGGAAGATGGTCTTAGGAGACGTGAAAATAGAATGTAGAACTTTAACGTTTTTAATGTATACGAGATGTAATTTTATGGTGTTTCTTTGTCAGCTGTGTTAACAAACGTGGAAGGAAGTACCACCTCTCTGTCAAACCTCATTACCTCCTCTCTAATGAAATAACCTGATGTTGCCATTAACGTCAGGAGACGGACAACAGATAAAAAAAAAAGGATTATCAATGGCAGCGTCTGCGGATAACCATCTGTTGATTCTCATTCAATTCGACCACTGCCGGCATAGAAATTCTTTCATGTACTTTAGGAAGCTTTGACGATTGCTTTGGTTTCCAACATCCTTGGATGACTAGAAAATATGTCAATTTCAGGCTTTAGACAAACTATCTTATATTCCTTCATCTTCTCCAATTTTTATACACAATTCACTAATTTTAAAATGAATCCATTTTGAAGCTTGACTTCAGTTTTCTGAAAATTTCAGTTAAAATTCTATCACTGACTTTCCACAATTGAAAAAAATGACGATTTGCCAAAAAGGTGAAATAGAACTGTCTTATTTAATCTATTCTTCGATGAAAAGGAACGAAGCACAAATTAAACCATATATGGGAACTTTGCTCGTGATATTGATAAAAAATTCATCGATGACCTACTCGTATATGTTTTGCATCGATAACCTGAATCGTTATATCCCCATGAGTGAGGATAAAGGTTTTCACATATATATTCACACATGTTTTCACCTTTTTACATTTTTATGTCATTTATTATGACATTTTGTTACATTATTCATGACATTTTCTAACCTTATTTATGACATTTTGCTACATTATGGCAGTTTATTACGTTATTTATGACAATTTGTTACGTTATTCACGACATTGTTAGGTTTTATGATATTTTATTACATTATTTATGACATTTGGTTACGTTATTTATGACATTTTATTGCGTTATTTATGATATTTGGTTGCGTTATTTACGACATTTTATTGCGTTACTTATGACTTTTTTTTATGATGTTCATATTTCCTTCGGATATTTCATTAAATAGCTAAAATCTCTTTTGGCCATTATTGATTACTTCACCATGTACGTCCAGCAAAATAACAATAGTGAAATAGCACTAATATATTTTAGGAATATTAAAGTGCAGATAGGTAGGAAAATACAGCAGAATAGTAGATAAAACTGGAATAAGTTATCTAGAAAATTGTTATAAATTTAAAATGATTCTAAATTTCAAAAATCTTGGAAAAGAGAACGTCTCAAATTCTCCAAAACGTGAATACGAGCCCAAAATTTAAATTGCTCGCGTCGGAACGTCGAGCTTTTGTCGCCATGGAAACCAGTGATCCCGGATACGGAGTTGATCCGGCAACAAGTGAGCTAAGGTCCCGGAAAGTAAAAAAAAAACAAAATCAAAAGCCTTTAAGAATAGACATTCCGGATCATTATAGATCCTCTTGCGAGACGTACTCAACAGCGTTTCGACAATTCCTTTGTTGTTAACAAGCAGTTCGGCAATGTTGCTGCAAAGGACACCTGACTGAATTTTTAAACGAATAGGGACCAGCCATTTTCCCGCCATTAATAAGATACAGGAGAAAACGGGCTGTAAATAAAACAAAAATAGCTGGAGGCAGTGATCGGTAGCTGGACTATAAATTAATCTAGCTATTAAAGTGCTGGGCGCGGCTCCTGTTGCCACTAAGTGTAGCAAGTTCGCGTGATAGACATAAAAATAAAACAGCTAGGCAGCTACAAAATTTCCTGTTTTTTCCGCCCAAATCAAGGGGAGGGAGGGGCGTTCTACCCCCGCATGCTCATTCTTTTTAGTCGTAATGTCAATTTGCGGTCAGAGTTATTCTTCATGTTAGGATTTTCTTGTTAGCTTGTGAGATTAATCGCCTAGGATTACAATTAAAGGACTCCACATTTTTTCTGCGATTACTGCTTTTTTTTTATAGCAGGCGATAAATTCGAAAAAAAACCCTTTGTAACAAGCAGACGTTCAGACTTTGAAAAAGAATTGGATTTCCCTCCCTCCCTCCCTCCCTATCTATCTATCTATTATAATCAGATATTCTGCCAAGAAAAAAACAGCGTTATGTTTTCCATTTGAATACCAGTGTTCGATAGGCTTTTATTTTTTGCTAAAATTAAAATTTATTTCAATAAAATTGAATTTGATTTGTATATCAAAAATAACCTAAAAGCTATATTAACGTACATTGAAGTATTATGTTTCAATTTATGAGTTTGTTTTTCAACATATTTATTGTCAATACAAAAGTTTTGGCGTATATTGGGTGTAACAGTTTTTATGGTCCTACCACTAATTGGAGGGACCAGTAGGAAGGGACGGCAAAAATAGCCTAGGGGCGGCAAAATGGTAAATCCGCCCATGCATCCGTGTCTATCTGAATAATGGAAATGATGGCAGTGTTGCCTGTTGTTTCTAACAGTCAGTGATGGATTTATTTTCAATATTAGAATGTTGAAATGCTTCAGTGATGTAATGACTATGAGTCATTATTTATTATATCAGTTTGTTAATGTTCATGCAGAAACAATTCAGCAATTACCCTTCAGAATAATGTCATAATAATGGTATAAGTCATCAAATATATCCTACATATAATTGGATGACCTATCATTATCAGAACTATTCTTCACAGCAAGGAAGTGATACACCTTATATTCAATAAAAAAATGAAAAAGATAAAAGCAATTGTTTCTTTTTAATTTTAAAGAATGGAGTATCACAGGAAGAAATCTATTACAAGAATCGATTTTCCCACGACCTCCCCTCTTCAAATAGGGAGCTCATCTATATATATAAATAATGACGTCATAGTACCACATTTTATAATGACATCGGAATGCGGCAAAACTATGTAAAACAAACATTTAAACGTTTGTTTCATTTCAATGATAGCCCGATTTGGACGAGAACCCGGATATAATGAACACTGCGACGAGTTTGTTATCTCCCCGCTTACAACGGATACGAAGTGTCCGTTTTAAGAGGGGTTCAACGGCATATCCTTTTCTTACCTTCAAAAGAAACACGTGTTTCTAACGATAGGTTTTAACAGACTCAGTTTGAGGTTGAACTTGGTCGTCTCGGCTCGAACCCGGGCGCCATAGTACGGATTGCTTTTTTGGCGCCCTGCCGCCCCCCCCCCACCCCCGGGAAAATAGATTTTCACAGATGCACAGTGAGCCATATGCCCTATAAAAGTGGCCAAAAGTCTCTGAAAGAATTTCTCTAAAGATCTCTAAAAATTTCTCTAAACTTGTTGCTAAAATCTTCTCTAAACATGTTGCTAAAATCTTCTCTAAACATGTTGCTAAAATCTTCTCAACATGTCTCCTAATTTCTCTAAAATTGTCTCTAAACTTTCTCAAGATATCCCAAAACTTTCTCTACAGATGTCTCTAAAATTTCTCTAAAGATGTCTCTAAAAATTTCTCTAAAGATGTCTCTAAAAATTTCTCTAAAGATGTCGCTAAAAATTTCTCTAAAGATGTCTCTAAAAATTTCTCTAAAAATGTCTCTAAAAATTTCTCCAAACTTGTCTCTTTTTAAACAGATTTTTTACTATTGGGTCCATTAAAAAAATTTTAACTTGACTTCAGTTTGGCTCCCTCATCCAAACGGGGCCCCGGGCGGCCGCCCGGATCAACTGACACTTATACAGCTCCTGGGTCTAAAAGTGTCAAGATAACGTGACCTGCCACTTATAGAAGCTGCCATTGAACGGGTTGTACTTTCAGGGACCTATTTGTTACGCATTCTATGTGGCCATTAGGTAAACAATAAATCTTAACAGAACTAGAACGACAAAAATAATAACCACCCAAATATTTATCCATGCACATAGGAGATTAATAAAGGGATTGTAAACGAAAGGTTTAGCAAATACAAAGGAGCCAGCGTGCATGTCATCAATAGCGATAATGGAACGTTGTATTTTTCCGCCTCATGCTTTTTTTTTGTTATTGTTTTGGGATTCGAAAACGCTACAGATCCGATCTATTATTCACACGTTAAAGGATCGGTTTGGTTTAGTCTGACATATAATTTAAGCCGCTGTATTCCTCCGTTGATGATTAACTGTTTTGGAACAATAGAGGCTGCAGAAATAGCTCCCTATAAAGAAGGCATGATGGAAGGCACTTATTAACGTTCGTGTAGAGTTGGTGAGAGCCGATGCTCAATAACCGAAGTGGAGCGAGTTGCTCGAACATTTCTTCCTCCGCCGCATCTTCGACGATCAACACGTGGTGATACACGCGATAGCAAAAAGGGGCCAATCATAAATTGATGTATTACCGAAACAGGAAAGATAAACTGAAGCAATGTCTTTTAAACAGGCATTCAATTTGCTCATGGTGCGGCAATGACGTCATTGTCTTTATAATTACATCATAAAACAAACGCCATTTCAAACATATGTCTCTTTCTCAAATCAATGAAGACTTGATGAACAGTTTGATATTAATTCACGATTAAGTACTAATAGTAGAGTATTAGCATAAAAGACTAGTGTTACTTTTTCGGATACATTAAAAATAAAAAAGAATTTCATATGGTATTCCATGGATTGTTTGAGCTTACTGTGGTTCTGAAAATGAGACCAAATCAGCCACTTCTCTTACAAATATCTATATATATATAAACCACTTTATTTTTTAAACAACTAATTTTTGTAACTAATATCCCTTTTTCTGCAAGTTCTAATAAAAATTAAAGATAACTCTTTTTGAAAATTTAATGAAATTGGCTAGCTTGTCTCTTTCAGAAGGAAATGAAAAATTCAGAAGGCATGTTTCGAGGTTCCTTAAACCTTTCACTAAGTTTAATGCATCCCACTTTCAACTCTTCTCTATGCTTAACGGGGAGGGGCACTTTTGATCTTCTACTAAGCTTGATCAAAGAGCCCATTTAATGATCGGCAAAGGCTTGATGACAGCGCTCAAACTTTTCGCCAAGCTTGAAAATGTCCTTTTACCAAAAGGGCCCTCGTTATTGCAGGGAAGTACAAATGCACCTACAAGAAAATATGTTAGACTTTATCTTATTAAATGCATATTTTACCCGCTAAACTACGTTAAATTTTGCCCAAAAACCAGACGTGTTCATGAAGGCTAAAATATGCTCTCAAGTTTTGTATACATTTCCATTTCCAATTTCTAACTCCTAAGTTGCGTTTGCTGCTTTATAACCATAATTATCTTTCACATACAAGGCCACATTTTTCTGAACAATCTGATAGAGATTAAAAGAATGAAGGATTTACCTGCCATTTGTAGTCATCTTCATCGGATTTTGGTCAACCCTCATCCCTGCTCCAATTTAATCGAAACATTGAGACTGGAAATCATTAATTAGTATGCATTAATCTCGAATAGCTGTTGTGACTTGGATTATATAATGATGACAAAGAAACGAAGCAGCATCCGCTCATGGAATTAGCGACTACGGAGAAAATTCCTGGACTCCTGCATCCGAGATCAGCCTCCCAACTGGTAACATCGAAGAATGCTAATTATGCAGGATGAGATTACGCTGGCTGACGATGGACCAGGTAGTCATAATCCATTGTTCTATTCTCTGGGGTCTCCAGCGCGGGGAATTCATGGTGCGACGAGAGGAAGATCAAACTGATGGATTCGCGAAAGCGCACTTCGAAAACTGATTGCCGATCATCCGCCGCGGATGATTTGACCATGGATTCAACTCTGCCTCCATCAACTCTGCTGCTACAACCTTTCAGCCAGATGGACGCGTTCCCAGATTCCTGCATGATCATGTTTGCAGCTTAAGGAAGGTCGATGAATTGACGAGGGATGCATGGGGAAAGATTTCAATAATTTGAAATTTAGAATGATGACAGACAGCAAATTGAAACATCTCTCGCAATAGAAATCACAATGTCATATTGAAGGTGGGAAGGACCAGTATGAAATTCACTTCGTTTCTTGGCAATTGATTTTAGTAAGTAGAAATTCAGCAATCACAATAACCAATAAAACATTCTACTAGTCGGTATGCAAAAGTACCATCAGATCAGAAGATAAATGAAGGAAGTAGAGGAAAACTGAAATAAAATAAAAGTATCGAAAACCAACCTATAATACGATGAAATCGGCATATAATGATATTATTACCTTCAAAATTAACATGTTTATAACGAGAATATGTCTATAACTTCAAATATTTATCACGTAAGTGTTATAGACATATAACAACTGCCTCGGCATGCTCTTACTGTATTAATACTTATCATGCTAATCTACAATGATAATTTGTTTTGAGTGAACCTGTATATATAGCGTTTGAAAATCAGTGATGAAGAACATTATATACGCAAATGCAGATGGTTCCAGAATGGATATAATAGTTTTCCAGCTTGAAAACGAAATAGACATGGAAATTACATCCGAAAAATTTTCAATTTTTGTTCCCGAACTGCCCACAACGGCGCATTTTTTAGTTTCTTGTTGGAATTCCACATTTCTAACCGGTCATATTATTAAATAATTTGTTTAACATGAAATTATTAAAAACATCACATCCAAATAAAATAACTTCTATCATAAGAAGTATTTAATTCCACCTTATCAATAAAGAACAACTGTCCAAGGATATCCTTCCCCGGCACCTAGAACCTGGTTATTATCATACTTCACATTATATTCAAAAGTTGGGGAAAACAAAATTATAGAAAAAGCTTGTTGGAGAGTTTTATGAGGTAAGAATTATACTGCTCCGAAAACACAGTTTTTCGAGGAATCTGAATCTCTTGGGACCGAGAAAGCCAACCTTCTGACAACAGTGGGCAAGGTATGTACTCCGTGAGTCTCTTCTTTTGCTACCACCGTATGGAAATGCAGGATTAAGATGAAAGTACAAAATTAATGGGAAATGATTGGAAAACAATGGAATGGATGATGAAGGAGCAGCAGCAAAAATTACCACTGGAATGAGAAAACTCGACGTTTCGGAAACTAAAGGTTTCTTTACCGATATACAGTGCGATCTTGATAATCCCTATGCATGCGACTTCACCAGTTCCGGATGGTTAGAAACAAGTGGATAATGAACACACTGACAGTTAAATAAAAAAATTTAATGATTTTAAATGAGGTATATATTCCATTTTTCATAACATGTTTTTAGCTTGTTCTCATCCATTCATCCATTCATCTATTTTAACGACAGATTGGATATATTGTCAAAATTCTCAAAATTTTATGAATGAATTTGAAGATTGCAGAGTAAAAATATGAACTTAAAATCAATCAAAATAGATCACTGGTAAGTGATCAAATCTATCGTAGGATTATTCACTTACATCATTCGCGGATTTACACGTAGCTAACCCACGTCTTCATTAATTCATTGACTTGCTTTATTTCTAACGTCAGTAGAACATATAACGTTGAGAGAACTGTGTTTAAACGCGCATTATAAGTTTAATCTTATGACAGTAAAGTATTGTGTCTATGGCATTTACAGAGGAATGAAGGAAAGTCTCTTCTGCCACACGGTAAAGGTAGAATGGTGTTTCCCTGTGTGGAACACTGAATCGTAGAATTGATTTTTTTTTTGCTCGTGTGGGTGAATTTGGTAAAGCAGGAGATGGCCTAATCACACATATCATTCACGAAGTGAGGCAGCGGAACGCAGTGACATGTTCTTATTATGAGAAGTGACCAGCCACTGTTGCAATTTACTGGTTGCTCACTACTGGTATTGCCCCTCCCATATGGGGAAGGAACACGCCATAACAGCAGGGGCGAAATGGCATAAATATTTAACTTTTCTCTAGGGATGATCATTTCCTAGCATGGACGTCAAAGCATTTCAGCCATTTCAAATGGCATATATATATAAATATACAGGGTGTCTGTTAACGACGGTAAGAAAAGTATATAGCGTGATTCCTTGCAAAATTCTAAGTGATAAATGTTAATGCGGAAATGATGAGAAATTCATGTTTCTGGAGTTACTAGCGTCAGAAGATTGTCCAATCTCACGCCATTTTCGTTTGTTAACGCCTTTCATAATCCTGTTGTAACGAACTGAAGAAATATTGTTTTTAAAAAGGCGTGGAGTAAATGTCTTTGATCGTTTGTTCGTTAATTTTATTTTGACAGCCAACGCGCATGCGATATTTTTTGTTCAAAGCCAAAACGAGGAATGTTACGTCATACAAACGGTGATTTTAGTTTGGTAAACATTGTAATTTCCTTTTTCACCAAGCACCAGTAAATGATACTAAAAATGGAATCATAAAAATAATTAGCAAAAATAAAAGTACTTTACTTCTTATATCAAACATATACAATTATAAAACGTTAATATTTTAAAGAAATTAAAATGTAACAAACTAAAACAAACGTTAATTTACAATTTTTATTAATATTTTACCTTAAAATTTTTGTTGTTGAGTGTGTTTGTAAAAACTACTGGAATCTGCAATATAGTAGGATAATCATAAGGCAGAGATATGTAAATTTTTAAATTTAACAAGAATTTTAATTAATGTTTTTTGGCGTAGTGATACCACCTAACCACACCATAACATCGACGCTGATATCACTATGCCAAAAAACATTGATTAAAATTGTTGTTTAATTTAATTTGCGTAGTGCTCGATTTATATAAATATAACTTCTAATGTATGCACCTTAATAACCCAGAATGAAACCCTAGTCTTTAGGTCCACTGAGCTGGGTTCGACATCTAATAAGTTTGATTGGATGGAATTTTATCCTTGTTTAGAAGTCAAGTTAAATCATTTGTTACACCTCTGCTTACCCTGGGTGTGGTTCCCGAGACAACGGAGAGGTTTGAATTCCCTGGGAACTATAGATCAAGGCTAATCATATCCTTAGTTGTCCTTGCACCATAAAACACGAAACAAACCCTAAATAAACTGTTAAGGTTATGTTTATATCCTATCAATATGTGTGTGTTTCTATTTCTTTAACTATCCTTATTATCGTTCTTATTCGTAACAATATCCAAAGACTTGAGTTAGTCGTCATATGAGAGCAAATTCGAAAGAAATTTAATTGATTTAGTACCAACGAAACTTTAATAGAAATAAAAAAAGAACTCTTTTAATATTTGTAACAGCAGAAGTATATACTATAAAGGTAGCTTATATAGTAGGAAAAATTGCGAATTGTGGGAACCGAATTAACTTTACGTCACAATACGAAATACACCTTACGTCAACCTTCCAGTTTTCAGAGGAAAAGTGGGTTGTGCTTGAAAAAGGGAATTTATTTTTATCTCCAATGAGTTGGTCGCTTTATATTTCAAAGGGAGAGGTTTAGTAATTCTTCTCGTAAGTGGGTTTTCGCCAAGAAAAGGGTGGTCAAAATTTTCTTTGATTGAATGAGCTTGAGACCTTAATAACTAGAGAAATATAGATTTCTCAGCAATTTCGCATAAATATTTTTTGCTTAAAAGTTTGCAAGGAACCTTGCTACATACTTTTCTTCCGGGCGTTAACAGACACTCTGTATATATTCCTAAGTTTTATTGATTTTACCGCCTACACACGAAAGCTAGGCTTTTTACTCTTTTCTGTTTCCAACACAAACTTTAGAAATAACATATCTATAAAAGTTCTAATAACAAAATATACCTATATCTAAGTCAATGCGTTTCTATGTGTATGAAATTAATTCTTCATTACTGTGTATATAATCAAACATAATGATAATAATTATTATTGTATTAGTAAGAAACATACAATTACAGTTATATATTCGTAAAACGTTTACAACTGCGTGCGTGTGTCTCAGAGGATATATCGTCCCTTTACAGAACGAATCCGTGGTTACAGTCTGAGCCAAAACCTAGGTTTTCGTTCTGGAGCAGAAGGATATGTCCTTCGAAACAATTGTAAACTTTTTTCGAATATACAACTAATTGATTGAGTTTTGCTTATTAATATGCTTTGCATAGTGTTTTTCGCCAGCTGTGTACTTCTTAGTTATTATTATATTATAATTTCGCGCTTCACTGAAGCCAATTTCTCCCATTTAACCATAAAAGCTAGAACATAACACGAGACGTCCCAAAAAACAAGTGCAGCTTTTTAAAATTTAATAACAGTGTCTGTTTTTACATTAGTATTCCATATTAAATGTAATATTTGAACCATGGAAATTGTAAAGAAAAGAAACTTGTAGAGGCTTAAGTATTCGATTTAGTATAGGCAGTGCGAATGCAATAGACAGATTAAGCCCGACACTTACTCAAATTCCCTTTGAAATGCATCCATCCATCCATCCAGTAGACACCATAACATGTCAACGTCATTTAGTCTGTAAAGCATCAATCTCGTGAAGTCTGTTAAAGGTCAGCCTTATTATTATGCTAAAATCCTGTTTATATCTCTAGTTTGCTTTTTATCCGCTGGATTGATATTTCTTTTATATTTCAAGTTTCGCAATCCTTAGCATTTTTTAGATAGTATCTGACAGAAGGTTTGAACAAGCTACTACTGTGAAGGTATTATTGAAAGAACAAGGATGATATTAAAATTATTATTTTTATTATTTAAAAGATTATCGTTATTCAAAAGAAGTGATTATGCAAATGTTCGATTTAGATTTTAGAATAGCCTTTGTAAATGTGCCATATTTCATTATCTTTTAAGTGTTATTTAAAGGTTTACATACAAAAGGTTAAACACTGGTAAAATAGCAATGAAAAAGGTCACTCAAGCTTTCGGACGGGTCAACAGTAATGACGATGTTATATTTCCCGCAGTAGTAGAGT
>QLNU02015270.1:6980001-6996572 GCA_006491805.2 Dysdera silvatica | reverse complement strand
TTTAAAGAGGTGCATAAGGATTGGCTAGTAGAAATAGTGTAGTCGTTACTATCGATTATAGGAGAGATTAGACGTGCAAGATATTTTGATAGGTTATATGTAGGAGAGCTGCAAAAACTAACCATTGGTCTGAGAGGAATATTTTGTTTATGAATTTTAGGTAATCCGTAGAAGGATGGTAAGCGGCCGGAAGTGCATTTTAAAGAGTCGTAGAGATTAAATGTAAGTTTTTTAGATTTATAGAGTTTTAGAAGGAGAGAGTTCATTTTGGATTGAATTGTTTGTGTAGGGTCTTTTGTGATGCGGGTGTATGTATTTGTATCAGATAAGAGTGTAGTAATTTTATTTAAGTAGTCTGGACGATTTAAGACGACTGTAGTACGGCCTTTATCAGCTGGCAGTATGACAAGGTCCTTGTCGTTCCGTAGCTCCCGGAGGGCAACCCTTTGCATAGGCGTTAGGTTGTCCTCAGGAAGTTTTGGACGCCGAAGGAGTCCTGCCACTCTGCAGCGGATATCAGCTGCAACGCGTTCGTCAGTGTGAGTATTTTGTAGAGCATTTTCTATGGAAGCGAGAATCTGTGGTGTAGGAATTTTAAGTGGAGCAGGTGAGAAATTTAGGCCGAGTGATAGTACGAATTGCTGTTGTGGTGTGAGATTTTTATTTGAAAGATTTAGTATCCAGTTTTTTGTAAGGAGTTTTGGCTGTTTTGAAATAGAAGATCTAAGGTTGTTAAGTTTACGTGAATGAGTAAGACGAATATGTTCTTGGATTTTAGATTCTTGTGAGCGAGTAGCGGATTTAACTAGGAGCATGGTAAGAAAATCAAGTTTAGTATTTAGAAGGGAAGTAAGAAAGGTTATTTCATTTCTATTTAAAGGTAACTATTGTTTTAGAAATTTGGTCATTCTTATTTAGAGGGCGTAAGATTATTTCAATAATTATCGTTATGTCAAGGACTTCCTTGTATTCACGCCACATGGAGGTGAAGTGTTGTTTGCTTCGGGCATAAATCAACGAAGATTGCAGTCAAATCTGAAATATTTTAAATATTGCAGAAACTTCGCTTTTCGAAGATGAGGAAAAATGGAATAAATGAAATGGGCACGCCCTGTTTGAAATCCAAGAAACGCACTCATATATTTTACGCCATTCGCTAATAAACCAAAACGTTTCTGTGTCAGGAGGAAGATGAAAGCAAAACTGAAATACGCGAGAAATGGCACCACTGTTATTCATATTTTATCACTTCTACATTTCATCCCCGAATCCCAGAAACTCCAAGGATGAAATAGATCAATGGAAAAGGTTATCAATTATTCATGCCTCATTTCCGCGATGCTAGCATGTCTGTTAATGCTTACATTTCTAACGAATGTAATCACTTTCCTTGTCTGCACGGAAGTTTCTAACGATTCCTTAGTATGCCCAGGAAATCGACGCGTCTCTGCTGTTTGTTAGCCTTGTGGGCGTGCCCCCCCATTTCTCGATACCGTGGTAATGAGAATTGCGTTAGGGGCGCAGTCAGGTAAAGAAGCTTCAGGTTTATGGCTATGCGTATTGAATCACAAGTACTTGTTCCTTGTTGGCCTAAACATGCACACTGCTGAGGCAAAAGTATTTTGACTCGCCCATGTGTCTCCAGTGTCAGGAAGGTGCTGAAAAAATCTTAGGACACATCCTATTGCGGTGTCCGGCCTACGGCTTCCTTATGGCCGGGCTCCTTCTCGCCCACGCTGTCTGGGCCACGTCCGTCCGACCTCTTGGATCCATCTGGATCCTCCCGTCTCCCTGACGGTGTAACACACCTTTCTTTCTGGGATTGGTTGGTTCCTGTAGGTCCGCTTCCAGTCTAGAAGCTGGGACCGTTTCCCGCGATGGCCTCCCTGGCAGCTGGTTTCGGTTCACGTTAAGCGACGACACCTACGTGAACGTGCGTCTCTGTATGCTGTGTTTGGTCGACTCTCGAACCCCCCCCTTTCCTTCCCCAACCACCGTAGCGGTTTGTTGCGCTATTTGAACGTCTTGTCTGGGATTACAGTGCCGTCTCCGGTGGCCACCCTATCCATTCTTCCCCCTCCTGCCAAATTAATGATAATAATAAAAAAGTATTTTATATAAACAAATTTGGAAGAAACGAGCGTCTGTCTCTTCACGGCCAAAGGACATCAAATGTCATGTTGCGAGGGGTCCTACAGCTTCCAGAGGAACCCTAAACCTCTGCTGACGAGGGAACCAACCTACAAACGAATGTGGGCGGAGCAACGGCACGCGTTCTACGCTACTATTGGGTGTCAAATCTGGGTTGATAGCACGATAGACGAATGCGTTAACACTACGTCACCGTAAAGCCTCGATTACATTGGGCAAGTTTACATGCTTCTCGCTGGCGCATTTACTCCCTCCTGCTAAACTCGCTAAGTGTAATAAAGTTGTCTAGTTAACTCGCCGCTCGCTGGGCTAGTGCTAGTCAAGTTGAGGAGTGGGCTACTTTACGCGCTACAAGCACCGGTTTTCTCGAATTTGATTGGCTGAAATAAACCCTCGAAAGGGGCGGGTGGAGTTGAAAGCCAGTTTAGAAAAATCGCTGTTAGTATTCGTCTACTAAGCACATCTGCTGCGCATTTTTCTGAGCGAGTGAGAGAGTTTTACAAGCTGTGTGTAATCAAGACTCGCTAAGCGAGCTACAAATCGCTCACACGTTGACTAATTTACAAACTAGCTAGGTGCATGTAAACTAGCCCAATGCAGTTGAGACCTAATGCAGTAATTTCCTTGAAGAATCTGAACCTGATAAAGCTCGGGGAACAGGGAAGCCAACTTGAAGAAATTATTAGGGGAGGGACAGGGTAGTTATGCCCCGATCTTACCCATTTCCTTTGGCTTGGTTTTATGTTCCAAGCAGTAGTGAATCTCTGCCCCCCAACCAATAATTCTATTAAAAAAAAAGAAAATAAATGAAATTGATGTTAGTAACTTCAATTGGCCGGTAATTATTACAACACAGACCTTTTTTGGTGTAATAAAACATGGACCTCTTCCTTCTCGTAATTGAAATTCAGTTGTAATTGAAAAATCCAAATTGTAAGAAACCAAGTTGCAAAACATCATGGTAACTCGAAATCAATTGTATCCTTACAGGAATGGGAAAAACACTATCAATGATGATATAATTTACATATCATGTCTTTCATCTTAAACTATGTTCTGAATTTCAATAATCGTTTTAGAGGCCTACCTCTAACAAATATTACTAGTATTGGGGGGGGGGACCCGACAGAACCTAGTTTCATCATTTTCAACTCTTCCATTAGATAACACAAAAACAAATGAAATTCAATGGATGTCGAATAACGGTGAACTAAATTGTTTAATGAGCAAATCATTGAGTGAATCTGTTCGTATATGATAGGTGGGCAAAACCATTCATTCATTCATTGAATGATTTGACACACCACCACCAGTGTCAAAATAATAGTAATTGTTTCAAGTAATGTGAATACGCATACTTTTTAATCTATATAGTAGGATCAGTTATACTGGGTTTCTGCTTGTATTACAGGCACAAAGACGGCCGACGTGCTGCTGCTCCAGTTTTTCTAAGAAACCGAACCACTATCATCTACAAAATCAAACCCCTGACTAAGGATCAGCATAAAAATAATATTCCTTCCATTGTGTTCGGCAGATTGAAGTCATTTAGTACCTCTAATCTTACAAACATAGTAAGCTCTTTTGGTGTCAGAAATCTAGTTTTAATAATTTCCTACCACGTTATGTAGAACGAATATAATACGACGCGGGACGATTTTATTATAATATTATGATAATTATATATATAATATTATGATATATAATATATATATAACTCTGTGATAACTATATATTACAGTAACTATATATAATATTCTTTATATATATAATATTATGATAACTATATATATAATATAACTTCTTTTCATAATATTATGATAACTATGCTTATATAATATTATAATAACTATATAATTATACATTACAATACTAATATTTTCTCTCTCGAATTGAGAACATTAATAACTGGAAGACCAAACGATTTTCTCACCATAAAAAAATAGATGCATAGTTTAATTCGCATACCATGTATGTACAAATACATATATTGATAAGTCTTGTGCATTTTCTTAACACGATTTGCGAACCTCTCACGAACTTTTATGAACCTCACATGAACTTTTGCGAACATTTACTTAATTGTTTTTTAAACTCAATTTTATGCACTTGGTTTATCTAGAAATAAGAACCATTGGAATGGTTCTTGACTTCCTAGAAGCGTTTTACATCTATAGATTTCGTGCATCACTTGTGAACGACCACAAATCAACCCCAAGTTTTAGTGGGGCTTGGAAAAATCTGTTAAAACTCTTCCCCATTGCTTCTCCTTCAACTACACCTGCTACTTAACTTTGTGACCAAAATTTACCACTTTGTAAGTTGGCCGCCTAAAACAACTCTGTACTCCTGAAAAAAAGCACTAACCGCTACCGGCAACGTATTAACCACATCGAGTTGGCAACACTCCAATGTTGTTTATTGCACGCTAGTTCCAGACGAGGAGAGACCTTGTTCTCTCGAAACGTGCGTCGAACCATCTTTTAAACTTACAACTACGATAAAAAACGTTGTTATTTTTCCATTATTGTTATATTTGCGTAGTGTTCGTCACTTTTCCAGTCTTCATTGGAATGCATTCTTTATAAAGGTGAAGTGAGAATGGGGAAGGAGATAATGACAGAGTTTAATATTTTTATGATCTAGTGGTAAAAAAATGTTTTTCTTTTTATAATTTAAATTATATTCATTTGCAATATAAGCAATATATATTCTCTCAGGCAACACGGGCTTTGATAGACTTTACCACATTACTTTTACACACAGAAATGTGGTGGCCTTTAGGTGAAAAAATACGCCCAAAAAAAAAACCAGCTTCATGAAAAAGCTCATTGATCGCATTGAAATTATTAATATATATTATAAAAATTTATAAATTAATAGTTTCAGAACTTGTATATCAAGATAAATACGTTCTTTTGAAGAAAAAAAACGAAACATCATGAAGAAATTCTCTTTTTATTGAAATTAAATGTGAATTCAGAATATACACTGGTAAGAAAATCATAAAAACTTCAAGGTCCTAGGGCCCATCAACGGCTAAGAACTGCACAGTGAATGTTCAAATCAATAGTTGGTGAAACCACACCCCCTGGCAACGATGCATACTTCTGCACGTCTAGACAAGGAGTGATAAAATTTCCTAATGTCATCCTGTGACACATTTTTCCGGGCATTCCTCACTTGCTGCTCTAGTTCTGAAACATTTTGTGCTTCCGGAATCTGGCGGCCTACCATGTCCCATACATGTTCGATTGGCGAAAGGTCTGGTGATCTTGCTGGTCAAGGAAGGGTATCAACAGCACGAGACAGCTCAGAGATATGCGAGCCGTATGGAGTCTGAAATTATCTTGTTGAAAAATGGCCTCAAGATGTCGTGTCGTGAAAGGTAACTTGGATAATGTCGTAATGGCATTACAAGTAATGTCATTACAGATAATGTCATCAGGGAACTGCTACGCAGACAACGAGAAAAAAAAGTTCGTTATTTTTATCTCTTACCAGTTGAGCAGTAGAAATGCGCTCTATGAACGAAGTTAGAACTCGTGGGTTTTGGAAATTTAATCATCTGCATATCTAGTCTAATGAAATCTGCATGCGAAATTTTGAGATGATCGAATCATTTTTAAGGGTGCATCTCTTTTTTCTTTTTTTTTGCAAAAGAGTGTAACAGTTATTAACTTTTGTGATGAGTTAATATGGTTAAAAACTATTATAATGCTGTTTTTGTTTTAATGTTACGCCGCTGCAACAAAAAATCTAAATTGTAAAATGAAATATAACAGCCTATAAATATCCTTAGTTAAAGTCGTTTGATTATTTAGCTAACCTAAAATCATTTCTATCTGACGAAAATCAATCTTTTACGTGAAGCGATGGGTGGGGGTTATGAAAGGAACGGGCACTGATAAATAAAAAGCCTAATCGAATTATATTGGAGAGAAAAATACTGGGGAAAAACTAATCTAGATACTCACTAGTTAGTTATAATATCACCATATTAAAATGAATAATTGTAAAAATAAATACTTCGACTTGTCTTTAATATGCTAACGTATGTGTAATGTATTAATGTACGTGCTACTTGATTGATATTTCGACGATATAAGATACCATTGGCACACAAATATGTTTATATTACAAGGCCCTTTTTAAGATCATTTTTTGCTCGTTTTCAAATCCGAATGCATTTCATGTCAGCTGATTATGTAAACAGAAGGAATAAAATAGTGTATCGGTTTGTGCGGCGATATGAAGACTGGAGGCCAATCCAAAGAAGGCAGCCGTTTAAATATCATGCCTCAAGAAAGAAGCAGTGCAGAAGATGCATAAAGTGATTTGAAGCTTTCAGTGATGTGTCAATGTTTGTAAGGATTAATGCATGTAAATATTAAGCTATTAGAGACGTGGAAATGTACTTAAATAACACTCATGTCTTACGATAACGGTGACGCAGTAGCAAAACTTTGCTGTTGATGGACTAAGATACATACGTTTTTAAAGGTTTAAATGAAGTTTAGGGCATGGAAGTTATCGAATTTTTAATATGTGAATAACCCCTTTGAAAAGGGCGCCAAATAGGTTCGCGAAGTTGTAGGATGGCGGATGCACCCTAGTGAGACCTCCTGCGGTCGCCAACGAGCGCAAAATCATCTGCTTTTATCCGCGTCTTAGAAAGGGCCAAATTGGCACTTCTAAATTCTTTTTTGGCGGCAAACATTCGGCGGCAATTGTTTTGTTCCGTTACAAATGGACTTACGGTTTCTTTTTTTGGGGAGTGGGGTCATAAATGTCATTACTAACTTTACACAAGCATTACATATATCACCCCTCACGAACGCAAGTTCTTATTTAATTTCATATTTTAAATCGAATTTGCGAAGAGACAATAGTACTTTGGCTTTTTTGGTTACACTATGATCTGAAAAACAATCAGTTATTGAAATTGATAAACCATTGCAATACTTCCCCATCGATTTCATTTGATCGCGTTTTACCCCCGCCAATTTCAGAATTTATTTCTGACCATTTCTTCCAAACGTTTCCGAGAATTTTTGAGGAATTAGGAATTTACTGCTACTAAGACGACTGATAATCGGAGAATACTCAGTAATTTTATTTTAAAGTTGTATTCTGGATTATCCCAAGTAAATGAAATTGTTCGTCTCTTTCTAAACTATTTCTTAGCGTTTCTTCTTGAAGTAACTCGACATTCTAGTTTTTCAATTTCTTGCAATTGAATTTGATCGGGATTTTCTCCATTTGTTTTTTATTTTATTCATTTATTTTGACATCAATCTATTATTTTAGGCGATATATTTCATTTTGGACATTCTTTTCTAACTTTTCTATTTTTTATTAGTTTCTAAGTTTCTGTTTGTATTCTTAGTATTTTCGTTTCGGAAAAAACAAATATTTTTCCATGGTCATGTTTTCTTCTTCCCTCCTTTTTTATAGGAGATATTTCTGTAATTTTTATTTTGTCCAGGTATTTTATATATAATGTACTATATGCTTCATATGGATTAGTACGTGAAGCACTAGATCTAGTGGACTTCAAATTTATCGGAAAAATTTTTTTGCTAAGAAAACATAGTAGAGTCATCATGTCTATATAGACGCTATATTATCGTTCCTTTCGGTATATTTTAATACTTAATATTAATAACAATACTAATTACGCTAAATATTCTGTATTAGAAGAATAATGCTGTTAAAAATATAGTGTTTATACTTGAAATGTTATTTTCTAATGCATCTGAAATTTAATAAAGCCCACTTAGCGCTTAGTTACTTAAATCGACCCTTCAGAATTATTAAATGAAAACTTGCATAAAGAATTTAGTCTTCTAATAATGCAAGCATGTATTTCAGGCTAGTCATCCGAATTTTAAAAAGGAGGTGTTTTTGATGAAAAGAGAGGGGGGGATTTTGATGGAGAAGCAAAATTTTATCTCGTAAATAATGTTACTTTAAAGCAAATAATATTGTTACAATGGGAAGGGCTTTATCTCCAACCCCGCTTGTACGCGGCCTTCACGCAACCTATGTGCAAGTGTGATCACAAACGTTTTTTGATTCTTGTTTGCAGGTGCTGAAAGCATCAAGACACTTCTAACCCTGGAGCCAGTTATCAACGGCGATCCGATGACAAAAGTAAAAAGGTACGTATAAATTAATTTTTGTTTTGCGATTTTATGGCTCCAAGACTACAATGGCAATGCTGCGTCGGGACGTGCTGTTTTTCAAGCAATCCGAACTTCTTAAGGCCTAGGGTACCAAACCCAGGACTACAGTGACAGTGCCATCTTTATGAAATCTCTGAGCAAGCGTTTTTCGTTCACTGCTGGGAGTCGAACCTAGATTAACGCAGCACTAGTTGAACACGTTACCACACTGCGCCACTGCAGGGTCGTAGAAATTAATAATTTTTTTCATAATTATAATAAGAATATTATTGGTACATTGATAACTAATGGAGCTTAAAATTTGGCATTAATTTCATTAAAAAGTTAAATTTCTAAAAAAAAAACTTACTGGGATCACTGTGATTTTATCATTATACTTCTCACTCTAAATTCTACGATTAACTGAAATGTTAATTACTTGATCATTCCTTTTTTTTTTTGTTCAGAGAATATTCTCCGTAATTTTTCAATGACTAAATCCTGTTCATTGACATCATTAAGCCTCAGTAAGTAAAATTATATATTCATAAATTATATGTTGCGAACTTAAATGCGTTTGTATTCCAAAATTGAGAAATGTGAGAGTGTTGTCTAATTTGTCCAAATGTACATCTAGAAATGATTTCTTATATAGCTTGAATGATCTAGACTTTTTCGTTAGTGACCTATAAATTTAGGACCGCTATAACATAATGAGATTTAAAATATAACTCGTTTTTAAGTTTTAGACTCATTTTGTTGTTCATGAAAATAAGAATTTAAATCTTGATCAGCACATAGAGTCCGTTCGCGCAGATCTGACGTCCGATCCCGTTACCAGACGGGTTGTTCCATTGCAGTTTAGGGAAGGGCGTCTTGCCGTAACTTGTTCTTCGCGCGCGAAATGATCCCAGATGAAATCATTTTATAAATGTGTTTTCTCTCAGACAAGCGAATGGACGCGTGGTCATTTTCATCAATAGAGTGGCAATTTAAAACTCATGGAGGCCCCGTCTGGCTATGGGAGCTTAAGTGGCTTTAAAGAATAATCTTACCCCTTCTCCCCTCTCTTACATACGCCACTGATCTCCAATATCACCGATATCGTTATAAAGTCTGTTTCCGAATCGACATATCTGCATTCATGTAACTGACACGCCCATTTAACTTGGGCATGTAATTTACAAGCTTATAAGATATAAGATCTCGTTACATGTATACAATATACCCTTCTCGGGGGGGCAAAGCAATTTCCAAATGGTCAACACATAAGGCCACCGGTGTATATTTTTTTAATTGTCCGTAGGGGATTGAGCTGTCCAATAATTTTTTACTTGGATTTGTTTCTTCTTTACAAAAAGGCTTAAATTTGAGCTTAGGCATACGTGTCGAAAATTATTAGCCAAGAATTTAAAATGTCTGGAAAACGCAAATGACCTCACGTTTGCTATGCACCGTGAATGTACACAATGTCAATTCATAATTGAACGTAATTCGTGATTTTTAATGTCTAAATGGTCGTTAAACCGGGCCTGCTTATGTATATACGAGGTCTACACACCTTGATCTATTAACAGCCACAGCAAGAAACACAAAAAAGCTTCTGAACTATCTTTTTCCTGCAGGAAAGCTGCGGCTGTCGACACTCACCCGCTTTTCAAATGCTAGGGGATATCATAAAAACACATTATCAATAAAGAAATAGTACGTATGACAAAGGCCCAAAAAAACGGGCCCTGTTCCGCAAAGAGCCAACAAAAGACCCAAACTCTCTGCAGGGGGTCCATGTCGAAAAGAAAAATCAAGAGAAAAAAGCATTTTTAGGGATCACAGCCGAAGGTTGAGGGGGAAAACCGTGCATGTGAGAAGGTAATTCTATTATCCCGAATTTTTACGTTTTACCTATCATGCTTGGGAATAGGCGAAGTATTCAGGTAAATCTAGTCTTAATCCAAACTTACCAAATCGCAGCCGGATTAACCTTGATCTAGATCCTAATCTCGGATTAAAATAGTCAGGGGGTTTATTTTGATGGGAATTGACTCTCCGTTGTAAAGGTCGAATTGAAATTGACCTCTTTGCACTTGGCGCACTTAATTGGACATAAGTAACCCACTGATTTCCGAAGTCTGGGTTTGGGAAGGCATGCATCCACAACCTAAATTCCGCCAAACTCACCAGGGTCTCCAAAAATTGGCGGTTTTCCCTCACCTCAACCCAAAAACCTTTGCACTTCTGATGAGTGCTGCAACTAGGCCAATGGGGAGCATTAGGACATAAGCCCAAAAGAGTAGTCCATTGCTGTGCCCTCATCAAAACAGAAAAAATAATTAAGTGAATAAAATGCAAGTTCTTTTAGTTACGTCTATGATACAATATATTATGCCGCCAAAAATATCAATTTAGTTTGTTGTATTTTTATGACGAGAGGACAGCAAGGGTCATTCTGCGCCAAACAAACTGAACATTAATTTGTTCCACATGAGCCCTTTTCATTCATGTATGGCAGAAAGGTACAGCAAAGTTACAAGAAGAAACCTAACAATGTTCAGAGACGAGCCCCAACCTGGCCCTCCTGAGGAAAGGGAAGTCTTATTTATGTGTGTACGGCACATGGACAACAAAAGTCATGCTGCGCCGGGACACAATTTTTCGAGGGGCTAAATTCCGGATTACGGTGCGCAGAAAAGCGACCCACAGTACCATTGGGAGCTGAATCCAGGTTAAGGGAAATGTAGACTACTAAGTTATTTCTGCTTTACTACAGGGAGCCGTGGATTTCCATTTTCCCGACAGATCCGTACCATAGGCGTTATCCAGTGGAGTTTGGGGGTTGTAACCCCCATTGCAATGAAATTTTGTATATTTAACATAGGAATATATGAGTTGTAGCTCTGTAACCCCCTCCTTGTTGAGCCTATAACCCCACTTACGAACTTTCTGGCTATGCCTATGATCCGCACTACTTAAGAGCTAGGGAATCAACCCTCGAACTATAGTGAGCATGTAGCTTTTTTGAGAAAAGCCTGAAATCGAACCCGGATGAATGGCACACAAGTTAACGCGTTGCCAATGCACCATCGCAGAGCCTTCACACGAAAAATCTTCATTCTTTAGCTACACAGCAGAGCTACGTCTGGAAAGAACCCGAATGTTGTTTACAGACGAGTTCTGGACAAGAACCCTTAAGGAAGAAGCAAGAGAGGTAAACCAAGAAAAAGCACGCAGAAAACTTTAAGAAACAGACTAAAAGAGAATAATAAACCATAGGGAAGAAACAAAAACTTACCAAAGAGAAAAAGGACTGCGGACAAAGGAGATATTTTTTGTAAGACTCCAATGTCCCCCAAAAAAGGTTTGAAAGGAAAAAAAGACGCAGTAGATACGAAACTACAGTCAGTAGAAGTCACCTGATGGTACCATGGCTGAGATATTTCCAAAGCAGCGTAACTGACGCGTTTTGGTAGTTTTACAGGCACAGTGTAAAAAAAACAGAAAAAGTTACGCCAGAACAACAAGGTCATGTTGCGCCAGGACCACAAAGCCGTGATGCGCCAGAACAACAAGGCAATACTGTGCCAGAGCAACAAGGCCATGCTGCGCCAGAGCAACAAGGCCATGCTACGCCAGAGCAACAAGGCCATGCTACGCCAGGACAACAAGGCCATGCTGCTCCAGGATTGATTCTGACTTCCACCTGCAATTCTTCGAGAAATCCGAATCTCTTAAGGCTTAGGGATCCAACCCCCGGACTACAGTGAACAGCTAGTCAGTAAGAGTTCATTTTCTAGTTCCGCTGGGAGTTAAGCCCGGATTAAAGGCACACCTGGCGAACACATTACTACTGCATCACCGCAGGGCCGATCGTTATAGACATATTTTACTGCACGTATCTTGGCTATATATACGATATCCATTACAATATATATCATGTGTCCAAAAGATATAAATATATATATACTCGATATACGACAGATATAAATATACATACTCGAAATACGGAAGATATCCTTAGATACATCTGATATCCATGAGAAAAAAAAAAGATGTGTCTGATAAAAAAAAAAAAGTAAGTGCAACAGACCATTCCAAATGAACCAGCATTTCGTAAAGGTTAGTCTGGATAGTTCAGGTTCTAGTTGGTTGCTTTTTGGTTTTACGGCTCAAAGACTACAGTGGTCATGCTGCGCCGGGACCTACTGTTTTCCGAGGAATCCGAACCTCTTAAGGCCTAGGGAACCAAACCCCGGACTACAGTGAGCAGTGCGATCTTTATGAGATCTCTGAGTAAGCGTTCTTTGCACTGCTGGGAGTCGAACCCGGATTAGCGGCGCACTAGGAGAACGCGTTACCACACTGCGCCACCGCAGGGCCCACCAGGTTCTAGTGTAATTAGTTTTTACGAAGCTATTCTATGACCACTTTCCCTCTTGTTCATAGTTACTGAACACTGAAGCTAAATCCGAGAGTATCCTACATTGAAAGGGTTAAATACTTAATTAAATTTTAAAAAATGTAACGTGAAAAACATTGTTTTAAAATTCGCCTTAAATTGGCTAAAAATTTGGCATAAAAACTTGACTTAAAGTCATGACGATTTTTGTGGGTTTAAGCTCAGTGAAAACGTTTTCAAGTTTGAGAATGCAGTGGCAAAATAATGAATATGTACATTTTACCTAAGAATAAAAAAAGAAAATATTAATTGAAATTTAATTTAAAAATGTAACGTCCTAAAGGAAATTTTACAGTTTCAGAAATCTTCTTCCGCCCCCAATTACTAACATTTTTGACCGCCATGCCAAAAAGTCCAGCCACATAAATCCACAAGAACTTTAGTTCTGCCAGGATCATTGCTTATGCTTACATAGTTCGGCTCACGTCCGCCATGTCCAGCGTCCCTAACAGCAAACAAAGAAACGCCTCTCGGAAAAACTACGGCTTCAGCACAGACGAATAAATTATAAATAAGGCACGAATGTTTGGATTGTTTGTTGCGTGATTTTGAGTTTCGCTAATTATGCAATATTCTAAGCGCAGCACTCGTTTTTACAGAATGTAGCAACAAACAGTAGCAGACAGAGCATAGCAATAACAAGCAGTAGCCATCGGGGAAATGGTTAAAAATTAAAAACTGAAATTTAAAAATGCTTTTTTTTTTCTGTAAAATTTCGATGTAATGTTAAAATTTTTGTGAAGCTGCACATTTCAAATCCATAATACAAGCGTGTCTGCATTACGCCACCTATTGAGTTTATATTTCCGTGTTATGTCCTCTCTCATGAGCCATAAATGGCTCACATGTATAAAAACCGCTGTTTTGGACTTATTTATGAGCAAAGTTGATGATTATTATCGCTATGTGTGAGGTACCAATCTACTGAAACAATTACAGTATAATGAAAAATGATATAATCATAATGTTGAAATACTTAAAAATTGGGATTTTAATGAATCGTCTTATAATGCAGGCTCTGTTAATAAAAAAGGTTCAATCTGCTTACAACGTAAGCTTAAGTTTTCTGAAACTGCTTTTTCAGGAACGGAAATTTTTTTAAACCCATTTTTTTACTCTGTTACATCAATTGAATTTTTTTCCATATATCGACACTCTCTTTAACAGTACAACATTAATACTAGAAGTGGTATCAGTCTCTTTAAGACATTATACGACCGTCAGGACCTAAGCAAGGTTTTCAGAATTATCTCCCAATTAGTCCAAAGCTAATTATTCAAATATTAATAATCAATTATGACGTAACATCATCAAGCTGTATTCATCCACTTGGTCAAAAGCCCATGGCCAACTTAGTGTTTGAACTTGCCTGAAACCAAAATTTATATTTTGTTTCAGAGAAAATAAAATTTTTAGCAGCGGGAACTAAGTTCCTGGAGGGCTATCGACATGACTGCGACAGAATATGCCTCGTACGCGTCATGCAGGCGACATATCCAAACACATTTGCATCCAGGAATTGGAGCAAAAATCATTCAAACACATTCGGAGCAATTGTCAGGGGGTTGCCAAACTCAATTGACAAGTTCCTGTGGGAATTAGAATGGCGGGAGAAATTTGAATTTTAAATCGACAACTTCGTAAGCTCCCAGTTTAAAATCACCATGCTTTTGTCTCTGGAAGGGAGTCTTTGTAAAACAAAACCCCGTTTCCCGCATTCTTTAATGCCCCGGCGACCCGGAACTCGATGTTGTATACAAAATTTGGAAGAAACGGATAAGAACGTAGCGGCGAAATTTGACATAAAATCAAAAATATCGACCTGTCATTTGGTTATTGTTTTACAGGTTCGACAAAACAGAACTGAAAGCGTAACGACCTCGAGACTTTTTATCATTTCTTCACAAAAAAAATCTTAGCAACTTAAAATATCAATTATTCATTCGCAATTTTTTGTGTAGAGTTATAATTTTTGTTATAATGTAAGTTTTAGTAAGAGCGGTTATAGCTATTCAGGAAGTGGAAAATCTTCTCCTCCATTGCAAAATTTCATTTACTAATTACACAAAAGACTAACCACCAAATAAAGGAGACCATCCTTTAAGTGACAATGGAGGTTGTAGGAACATTAATAATCATTCAAGACTTTCATGGCGTCTATTAATGTGCATTATAGAGGTTTGCTGGATATTTTGCCGCGTCTGTTTATTAAAAACACTTAACGTTTCACTCCGTGCTATGCGGAGCATCCTCAGAAGCAACAGCCTACCAAGTATCCTTCTGAAAAATTGCTCGGCAGAAAATTTTTTCCTGCCGATCAACGAAGTGGAAGTCTTGCATTTTTACAGAGGGAAACTTGGTCGGTATTATTTCTGAGGATGTTCCGCATAGCACGGAGTGAAACGTTAAGTGTTTTTAATAAACCGACACGGCGAAATATCCCGCAAAGCTCTTTAATATAAATTAATAATCATTTGGACCAAGATTGATATTCCACGTCTAAGGCTAAGACCAGTACGAATTTTTGGCTCATATCAGACTCAGAAGAAAAAAATTTACTTACATACTCATACCAGCATTCGATGGTTTGCTATTGCGCTGCTTTGGTCGCTGAGCTACTGAGCGCAGCCATACATAGTACTTTCCTCGTATGCCGTCGAATAAGTTCATAACAACCTCAATTACAGCAACAGTTAAGGCATTACGTTAAAACTTCAAAGTCCGCAGCGTATTATTTGAAAATAATAATTTATCGCTTATAACATCAAAATCTTGGTGGTCTAATCCCTCAAATGTTGTTTTAACGGAGTTTGATTTATGGCAGAAGATATTGGGGAAGAATTAACCAGTGCTATTCCTTTCTTATAATTAATTAATCTTAATTCTTAAATCTGACGTAGCGAGGGGGGTGGGGTGGGGGTCGTGCCGAGGTAGTGAAAGCCAGGTGGTTGGTTCGTCAAATTTTTGGCTGGAATTCGTTCGGTCTATCCGGCAAATCTTAACTGGCAAACAAAAAATTCCATAAATAGTGCTTAAAAATCAGAATAATCTACATTCTATCGATGACATATAAGGAAAGTTTAGAGAATTGCGAAAAGGGCATATTATCACATGTGTCGTATTTCTCACTTTCGTTTTTTGTCGCCTCTTCCTTTTTTTATTTCTTTTTATCTACCTTCCTTCACTTCCTACTCAATTTTAATTCAAATTGTAATTACAATTTATATCATGATAAGGTTACAACAGTTACAGCCCCAGCCCTGAAAAACGATTTAAAAACGCCAACTCTCGGATCAAAATGACAACGGACGCAAATTTTGGATATGTTCATAAATGACAATTATGAAATGACATCTTTGGTGGCATAAACGAAAATTACACGCCAAAAACAAATTGGAAAAAGCCGAGGAAGCAGATTCATTTTTCCTATTCAATCATTGGGAAAGCCAATAAGCTCATTAAGTAATCAATTTTTATATTGTGCCGTCTGGAAATTTTTGAATATTGACAATTTCACAAGCGAACTTTTCCAATTATTATACTTTACTTTTTCATAAAATATTCACAAGAATGTAATTTTTTTCTCCATGTATTTAGCCATTAATATTACAATAAAAATATTTTTTTCCTTATTTTTTTACTGCCCTTTAGACATCCTTTACTTTAAAATCGAGTGTCATTCAAAGTTGATTAAAAATGCTATTTTGGTTTTCGCTGAGCGAGAAAAATAACATTATCAGAATGCAAGTTTCCGAATCTTGGATTTAAACAAGAAATTGACAACCTAGTCCAATTTTCTT
>QLNU02015270.1:6962669-6979901 GCA_006491805.2 Dysdera silvatica | reverse complement strand
AAAAAATATCCAATGTAATATAAAACAAGCAAGTGAAAGAAAATTGCCTAAGGTCGATATTTAAATTTAGCGGGTTTCAATTAACATTAATTCGCAACTCTCTAATTCTCAAGTAACTCGGTAGGTTTTCAACGTTAACAATAGCTATCATTATTGCATTTACAGAAGACTTTAATCTTTTTATTGCGGACAGACAGAAAAAGCAATAGCGGGTTCAATATCTATTGAAACCCGCTAAAAATATCCAATAAAATATAAATATCCTTTATCTTTTAGGTAGATAATGCAACTATGAATAATAAGTCGTAAGTATTATTGTAATAAAACGGCATTTAGATGTTTTATATGGACAGCGATTTAAACCGGCTTAAATCGATTAAAAAAGTAATTTAATCGATTTTTCCAAGCCTTTTGTTTGCCAATGCGTTTATGGGATGCGCTCAGGACGCTATTTCGCTTTCGCAATAGACAAAAGCTTGGTATCTCCTCTCTCATTCCCAAAAAACTGAACAGTTTAAATATCACATACTTTTCAAAAAACGATCACTCTAGCGACAACTTCGTTATTTGACACAGTTGTTTTGATACGTTAGACATCATTCTAAAGTTCCATTATTTATTAGCAGCGAGTCTAAAATCATCAATTTCAGTAGAGCGCTTATGACTGTTTTTAATTAAATCTACATCAAGATGCAACGTCGTTTTCTTGGCAGTTCAGGCGAAATTAATTTAGTGGCTTCATTAATTTTTAATCAGAGATAGAGCGCCCCTAGCGGATTTTTCAAAAGCAAATGAAACTGGGGAAAAAAAAATAAGAGGTCTCGTTTTGCTAAATCTTTTATTCGAATTTCGTCGGTGAGATCTAATTAAAGGCCTTAGTTTAAGTCCATCTGTATAAAGATAATTGTCTATTTCACTTTCGAGGCCTTGATCCTAACCCATTCAAAACCGGCTTTAATCGCGAAAGCAGGCCCTGATTCGATCTCGACAATCAATCCAAGATCAATGCTGGGCAATCATCGTTTGCTGCGATCGCACGAAGACAAGAAAAATGCCAATTATCCTATCAATTTCATTATTGTCGTCTGGTCTATTTCATTATAACCAGCTATTATAAACCTAAAACTAATGATTACATTGACAACGATGCATCGGAACTCCAATCATCAGAGCGGTCAGTTATCAAAACTACAGTTGTTGCGGTGAAGAAAAGACCTCTATTATTGCTTCAAAGATATCGTCGGTAATTTTGATGTCAGCAACTTAAGTAAATGAAATTTATTCGATCAATTTCTTGCTATTTTGATAAGAAATTAATAAAATGGTTTTTTTTTATAAAATATATATTTTCTTCTTTTAGTTGGTTGATTGTATTTTTATGGCGCAAGGACAGCAAGGGTCATTCTGCGACGAAAAATGTGAGGCCATACATTTTTTTTTCTTTCGGGCGATGCACCCCATGTTTAATTATACGAAATGTTGATCAACGAAATCAGGCTAAATACAAATTAGATCCAACAGCAGAATTTATACTATAATTTTTATACGTATATTGCGTAGTTGATTTGTTCTTGATGTAATTATATGTACACTGTATGGTCAAAAATACACCAAATATATGGATAAGAACTGACCTTTATTTAATAAATTTTTATCAAATCGGCCCATCTTTGGTCAATATTTGTCCAAAGATACTTCAGGGCACACTTTCTACTAAATTTTGGCGAATGGTTTCAGAGCTGTACTTCCATTTCACGAATACTGCCATTGTTAATTTTTATTTAGAGAGAAAGAACCCATGTTTAAAATTCCAAATGCGGTGTCCTAATACACTCTAAAGGTTTCAAATCAAGATTGTGTCTTGTCTAAAATGCGAATTTGGTTTTCTCGGAACTCTCCAAAAACAGCGCTTGCTCTGTGATCTGGCGCGCTGTCATTTTGACACAATTAAGACCTATCACTTTCATATTGGCGCAGTATAGCCCAGATGCTCTTGCGCCATAAAAAAGCCAAACGAACTTTTATATTGCTACAGTATTGGAAGAGCTGAATTGTTCAAAACGGTCAAGCAAATATATTTCTTAAAAATTTTTGGCGCCACTTTCAAATTGCATAGTTGATATTATAAAAAATAGTCCCATACATAAATAAATATCATCGTCTAGTTTAGAGGGAGATTTTTAAACTTGTCCCCGACGTACGCAGGGGGGGTTGTCGTGGTCGTAACTCCCCTATTACGATGCCATTTTTATATATATATACACATATGAATATATGGAGTTGTAGCTTTGTATCCCCCATATGAAGTTTCAACGTACTCTGATGGACTATATATATATACAACCTCAATAGTATATAATTATATAACCGCACCTATAAAAAACGTATCAAGGTAATATTTTCATGTACTTCATAAGCATGACTTATATTTTATTATAGGTACATCATGCATATTCCTTATTCATAATTAATTAGTAATGCTTATAGAATATGGTTTGCAGAGTATGGTGCGCCTGTTAGGTAGTTCAGCAGGATCTTCATCGGTGGGTTGTATTATTATGGCGCAAGGACAGAAAGTGCCATTCTGCGCCAAATGAGGTGAGACCATACATGCAGTTGTAAAATAAATCGAATTAAAACTATAATGGCAAAAAAGTTTTAAATGTACATTGAAACGAAACGATCTAATAAAATGAGACGAGATTGAAAAAACCAGTTGGAAGGATCTTTAGGACATTTAAGAAGAAAGGAAAATTATGAAATATGTTTAATACGTGAGATCGTAAAAGCTCTAGCCCCGGACGACGAGCGCTTTTTCAAGTTAAAAATCCTAGACTAAAAATTTAATGAAACTTCGAAGAAACAAATCTAAATGAAAATTCAAAGAAACTAAAATTTTACCGTGAGCGACAAAATTTCTAAAATGGCACGCTCGTTGATATCTACAAAATTTTAAAACTTAAAAATTTGAAATGTGGAAACGTGGCGTAGGGTGTGTTAATGTTTCCAAAACGATGTATGGAACAAAATTATTTAACTTATACGTAATGGACAATGATTAGTAGGGCCAAATATTATTGATCGAAGATTATTGCATTTTTTATTTTATTTTTTACAAGTTATAAACAGTTGAATGAAACGAACCTCATATGACCCAGGGGAGTCAACCCAGGGCGGACGGGGCCGGTGCGTCCTCATGGGCGATACGACGCGTTCTGCAATAATCCAAGGTATACGTCCTTTGAGAGGACACAGCCACCCCTGAACCAACCGAAAGATTATAATGAGAAGGCTAGCCTGTTAGCACTTCTTTTTGCACCACTGGGAATCGAACCTGGGTATCAACCCTGTTGGTGAGCTCGCTACCACTGCACCACCGCTGGGTCATATATTTGTAATTTATAATCTATATTGTATGTTACAAAGGCTAATCGTAAACTCAACAAAAATAAATGTTATAGTTCACATGAAGGCGAACAACAAATGCAATGAAATACAGGACTGTATTCCTCTCACAGTGCCAGCAAGCTCTATAGACGTCGAGCATGCACAAGTACGTCCATTCAGTGCATGAGAAGCACAAAATGCACATCGTCAGTTGATAAAATGCATGGAATATCAAGGCATCACACCTTAAACTTCTAATGGACTGGTTGGAAATACTTGTGCATACTGGAAGTTTTCGAGCATGCAATTTTTTGGCGTTATGAGTGGGATACTTCCATAGATTCCATTGCAAAAATTGTTCCTCTTGATGTGCGCTCTCGTCCCCCTTTTTTGGTTGACAGAGTTTACGGTCACCCTGTATATTAAACATAATATCACGAATATTATCTTGAATATTATATATTGATATAATAGTAATCTTAAATAATAGTATCCTGATATAATAGTAATCTTAAATAATAGTATCCTGATATAATAGTATAGTCTTGAGAGAATATTAGTATCTTGACATAATAGTAATTTTTACCTATAGTATCTCCATATAAGGGTATTTTGAATATCGTTTCAGAGTGCTTTGAAATTTAATCAGTGCGTCGGGACCCTGGTTCGAATCCAGGATGGGGAAAGCGTCTCTTTTTCTCCAAAACGAATAAAGCTCTAGTTTGAGCTGTAATTAATACGTGGGTGGCAAAAATTATTGTATAATAACTTTTGTTGTGACATTAATTTGATAGCAATTACTACTCACGGGTTCTCAAATTTTGGCTGAATATGACATGTTTGATGACAAAATCAAACCTCGCAATTTCTAACCATTCATTGTTATCAATTTCAGGAATTCGACAATCCACCGTGTGTTAACAATTCCGTTAACTCAACAATCGATGATATTGCCAATGTAAATCCAAGAAGCCATAACGTTAACAATTTATTAGCAATTACAAAACAATTCATTAACAAATATTAATAACAAATCCACTAACCATAATATCGAGAATTATAGGATCAGAAAAATTCATATGATGACAATTTTGTTATTTCAACACTCCTATTAGTCCAACTACTGCTTTATGTATTGCAAACGATATTTCCATTGTTTACTTCTTATAATATCAGCAGCATGAAATAATGGCTGCATTTTGGCGGCGCCAGGACAGCAAGGGTGATTCTGCGCCAAACAAACTGGACAGTGATAAAAACCTCTCTCCAAACCCTGCAATGCTACAGAGTTATACTTCAACCTCCCCGTCGAATGCAAGGTTCGGTCTCTGTAATGAAAAAGAAAAGCTAGTGTTGATTGGAAAGTTATTTGCGTTGTTACGGCATAAGCAATTCAAAGGTCATGTTGCGACGGGACCTACAATTTTTCGAGGGAGCTGAATCACCGCTGCTTGGGGAGTCAAACCCCGGAGTACGATGGACAAAGAAAAGGCACATTCTATGGCAGCTTTGGGCATCGAACCCAGGCTAAGGGAACGATGAGTGAATGCGCTACCAACACGCCACCTTTGGGTAGTACACCTGCATTTTCACGGGTAATTCGGACCTTTTAATTACTACGGAATCATCCGGACTACAGTAAACAATCGGTAAACATTATTTTATCGTTCTTCCACGCCGTTGGGAGTAAAACCCGGGTTAACGGCATACTAGGGGAAAAAGTTACCACTTGGACTACCTCATTTGAACCAGAGGACCTTATGTGCATAAACTTAAAATAAAAACGATTAAAATTTTAATTAAGAGAGACGTGGATACTAGAGCTCCACAAATATATTCGATAGCTTCCCATCCTCCACGTCGGGCCATCTTACCAACGTTATTACACTACTTAGTGTTTATTTTGAATTTTCTGGCGCAAGGACAGCAAGAACCATGCTGTGCCGGGACCTACTGTTTTCCGAGGAATCCGAACCTCTTAAAGCCTAAGAAACCAACCCCCGGACTAAGGCGAGCAATTAATCGGTTAAGCGTACTGCTTCAAATCAATTTATCTTCGCATAACATTTACAGGATGATGATAATAATACAACTTAATTTATTCCTCTATGGTATAGTCATGTAAATAGTCAGTATACAGAATATAAAAAAAAAAAAAGACCGCACCAAGGAAGATTCTCTGAAAATATCAATAGATATAACATATTTGGGACCTTGAACTTATTTAAATATTATGACCACCTGCAATGGACACTACTACAAAAAAAAAAAAAAAAAAAAAGAAACATCCGCTTGGATATTTTTTCACTATTTTATCCATCCCATTAATACACTCTGTTTTCTCCACATCAATTTTTAATTTTTCTCAATTATTTTACATATTCATTATTATTTCTTTAGGTCCTTTTTAAATTGTTTTACATTGTTCATGGGAAATAGAAGTTTAAAGTTATGCAAAGATGGAGATAGAAAAAAAAGGCAATTTAATGACTGACAAGTTTCCACATATAATAACGAAATATAATTGCCATTATTTTTCTTATACTTACTACGACAACTTACGATGTTGTCGCAGACTATTGCGTTCAAAAATATGCAAAGAAAAAAAATAAATGTTTTTTTGATTAAAATAATCACTTACCCTCTTGGAACTTTTTTCGTAGTTTTTCTTTGGTGGAATTTTTTGTTCTTTAGTAATTCTGTAGTCCTTTAACAGTGATGCAATTATCTTTAATATGTTTAATACCTAACTGTTTTTACCTTCACATACAAGAAAATTCTATTTTCACTGATATAATCTCTTTCGCACAAGTAAACTTTGTTCAACGTCCAGTGGGTTTCTCTTTCCTAATATTTCTCAATTCTCACATCGCGATGCTAATAGCTATGAGGAAAGTTAATGTTCAATTCTTTTTTAATCACACTGTACAAACACACGGAAAACGTAAACAAAATCCATTTCTAGTACTTGTCACCACGTGTTGATAAATGGATGATTGGCTCAGACGAAGTCCAATTTGAAATGCAGTACGGCATCAAGGCCTCAATTTGAAAAATTGTAAGGAACTTTTAAATGTTTTTTAAACCTAGACACAGACACATTTTAATAACTTCATATTGAATCGTTAGTAGGCAACGCACCCATCGCGACGGAAACCATTGATGACGTACAGCTGCAAACGTTTAAAATACGAAATGTTTTGCCTCCGTACCTGGACACGAGGTTACGCCAGCGGCGAGATAAAATATCGCCAAGTCGGAAATAAACGTCGCAATCTGGTTTTGATCTTATACTATCGGCAAGTGCCAGCTTTAATGGGAGAAATTCGATTTAGTTATTCATATTGTTTAACCAGTACCGATATCAACTGATTCAATTACTGATATCAATTGATTCAAATAGTGATATTAGTTGATTCAATTACTGATATTAATTGATTCAAATACTGATGTTAAGTGATTCAATTATTGATATTAATTGATTTAAATACTCATATTTACTGATTCAAATGCTAATAATATTCATTGATTCAACTACTGATATTAATTTATTCAAATACTAATGCTAATTTATTCAATTATTGATATTAAATGATTCCATCATTTTTATTATTTGATTCCATTATTTATATTGATTCAGTTATGATATTGATTGATTCTATCATTTATATTATTTGACTCCATTATTTATATTACTTGATTCCATTATTCATATAAATTGTTCAGTTGTTGATATTAATTGATTAAATTATTTATACTTATTATTGAAACTTATGATTTATGCTTTTGGTAATAGAACCTCTCTCCGTATATGGAAGTCGACGGTTCGCAACCATAATATCTGATATATTGATTGTTTGATATATTCATCGCAAATATGTATCACATCATGTGAAATTTATGTACTCATAGATGATTACGAACACGAGTCGTTGCAGGACATTGATTATAATTAGTTAACTCTATCTATGCTAAGGAGTCGTCAAGGTGGGGCGGGGCGAATCACAGAATTTGCAAATTTTCTTAAAAATTTCAGCCGTTTTTTATACATTGTTTGAGGAGCTCCCCCCCACACACTCTCTTCCGTTAGATCATCACGGAATCCTAGCGTTTCGCGAAACACATTTTAATAAAACACTTGCCTAGGAAAAGAAGGTTTGGAATTCCCGGAAAACTGCAAGTCCTGGCGCAGCATGTGCATTGTGCCCTTGCGCCATAAATCAAACGAATTTTATAATTCAAGATTGAACCATTCGGGAACAAAAAGAAACAAAGTAAAAATAATCCAAACATTTCTTCTGACCATTCTGAAGCTGAATTTTTCATTTTTGTTTCGTCATAGTCTTTTATTACTGAAGCGGAGAATTTATTGCGAAAATTAAAAAATGGTTGAAAGAGAAAGAAACGAAATGTCCCTATATTCATTTTTAATTTAACCTAAGGTACTTCGCTAAACAATTTCCTTATATACGGATAGGTTTTCGTGTGTTTGCGTGCTTAAATACCATTAATGAAATGTGTTTTTGATGTATTTTGGAGTGGTGTGTGTGGGTGGAGGGGTGTGAGTGAATTAGATCCTTAGCTGATATGGCGAACAATGTCGAACTAAGGTTTGAGAACATCAAGCCACAGGACATAATAGCATGTCCGTATCCCTTGCGTTTTAAGACCGCTCTACGGGACATCTGGAGCGGGACCGACGCCTAACGAGACATCCGAACGACAGTAAATTCCCTCACAACCAAACCTACTAGAAATCAAACCAAGCCCACCCAGTCCGAAGGCAGCGCGCATACATAACCAATACACCTTGTGAATAATTAACAAATACTCACGAGTGCAAATATGAGAAAATTCATACATCTTATTAAAATTTATATTTGTTTTGTTTAATTTTATACTTTAATGTAGGGTTGAGCTCAGTTATTAAATAGTAATGATGCTCGATTGCGAGATGTTTTAGTAGAGTGTCTCGAGTACTTGAACATCTCGAAACCTCTCGATTGTTTTTAAACCTGACTCGGTACATCGCGTAACTGTTGGTGTGGAATCAGTATCTCGATTAATGGAAGCTTGCAGCAGTAATTCAGCGACGCTCATGCGCATGCGCAGTGTGGTTGGACAGCTGACTCGCGATTGCAACTGAACATCCTGATTGCTAAGTTCAAAAACAGATAAGTTGTTGACGATTGTAAATATGACTCGATTGCAATTCTTTCGATTGTAAAAATATCTCGTAATCGCCCATCAATATTAAATAGCTCGGTTATAACAACAACCACTGACGTAGGAAAGGGAGCTCAAGCCCTCATTGGATATCAAAACATCGTCTTCCTCAACATCGCATCATTTGATCTTCTTTAAAGCTATTTGAACACCCCATAATTTTTGAATTGCTGCTCTATTGATAACTGCCAGCTTGTCAAAATGCCGATAGTTCTTCGAATCTCGTTATAACGGAGTCCAATTGCAGTTATTTCTGGGTAAGTTGTACTTTCAATGTATTTATAATGTTCAGTATATGCACTTTTCATTTACCCAGGTAGAGACGTTAGGAAATCTAATGGCAGCTTAATCACTGGTCGGATGAGCGGGGATTTGCCACATATCTTCTGATATAAAAACGTTACTCATTACTACGCATTTCTTTTAAATGTCGGCGTCGAAGAATTATGCCAAGGAGATATTATATTTGCGATAAGTAGCCAAATAGAACATTCATCGCCAAATTTTGATAACCTTAATTGAAAAGCGTATGGAGTTAAGGATGGATATCTCCAGACCTGGACAAGATATCCTGAAAAGATGTTATTGATTATTAAATGGCTGAGATTTTCCTTTTGAGTTAATGTTGCGAGATGTGTTAAAAATATTGGGGATTTGGATGGAAGAAGAAAATCCCTTTCCTAATTTTTCCCTATTTTTATCCCTATCCCGTAATAAGTCTCGGATTTTTACTAAAAAGGAATACCGGATACTTTTGTCCGTACATTGAGTTTACTTCGCGCGTAAATATTAAACCTTTGCTCTCATAATACTGTCATAACTCGAATGCTGGCTTTTTGCAAAATACATTCCGTATTTCAAAATTCAGGATAAAAGGAACTGAAATTCAGGAAAAAGAAAATGCACGACTAAAGATTTGAAATATATGTTTATCCGAAAAGCTTTGATTTCCGGATAGGGCCATATATTTGGAAAGAAGGGTTTCAGGAAACATAGCCAACATTTCCTGTTTTCTATTTTGCATAAAATTAGATTTACATTTCTTAAAGTTTCAGAAATATATGAAGGAATAGTTTAAGACTTAAACAATTTCTTCATAACACTCCAAGAAAAAGATATTTTCTTTTCCTTAAACTAATTTGAGTAAAACCTCTGTCTAAAGGACACCTCCAGACTTGAGTTCGCTATTAAGCAGACATTTTGGAGTATTGTGACAGGGAATGTCCTCTATTCGTGAATGTATGTTAGAAAAGTTTTACTGTATAATTTGAAACTGAAAAAAACATTAAATGTTCCAACGGAATTTTATCAAAGCTTAACTCATCCTTACCACTTAAAATTAAAAACAAAAATTTCTATTTTACATTGATTTACAGCTTTATAAATTACGATAATATCGTTTAGGGAAATTTGTCAATAACTAACTTAAAAAAAATAACAAACTTCTGAATATAATATTTCAAAAATTATGTTTTAAAACAGGAAAATCAAAAGACGAAATAATACATGCCAATAAAATGTTAAATGTAAATAACATTCATAACTTGAAAGTTGCTACATATATATACGAAAGAATTAACGAGAACAAACACTTAAACACTATCTTAATCAATAAAAGCGATCATATTCATAATACAAAAAATAAAAATGAACTTAACAAATTAAAAATAAGAACAAAAATAGGGAAAAATAACATCAAATATTATGGCATATATTTATGGAATAATATTCCAACGCTAATTAAACAATTTAAACCTAAAAAAATTCAAAAATAAATTAAAATAATACGTTCTGGAGAAACAAAGAAATTAAATGCGCCTCGGTTGCAAGAGTTTTAATATTTATTTTGTCTTGTATCCTTTGTATGTCATGTTTTTAATGTGTTATACATGAATAAATTTTGATTTGAAATCCTAATTGTACAATGACGAAGAATAATATACAATGATGAGTGTGTCATAATGCAATTAAACCTCCGATTAATGGGCACTTCGAAACCTGAAGATCTCTCAGCTATTAGAAGGCGTCAGCTATTCCAGGGGTTAAAGGGTAACAAACACTTCAATGGGAACTGGAAATGTGTCCGTTAAATATAAGTGTCCGCTACTCGAGAGTGTCACCGTGCCGTAATTCGCGCATAATTATATAATAACATGTATGTGTGATGAGCAATAATATGCAATTATAAAAAAAAGAGTAAAAGAACTTAAAGCCCTGTCCGGATAAGAGTTTTGTCCAGATTCGAGAGCTTATAACTCGAAGATTCAGAATGCTAAAAATGCCGTATTTATTTAGTCATTAATTTTAACGAAATGTAATTTTACGTAAGGCTATTAAAAACAAGCTTTGCCTCATAGCAATGTAATCGATAGTAATTGGAATCCAATTAATTGAATTTAACGACGAAAGAAATAAAATTCGATTAATGATCGGATTCTAAAATCCATTATGTGTCTGGCTCTTCTTGGCTTTACAAATTAATTCATTCCTAGCAGGAGTTTGTAAAGGCCGAATTTATTCTTATCTATGTAAAACAACGCATGCGCAGTACTGCTCAGCTGTATAGATAGCAATGAAATGGCTCGAAATGTCACATTTATAAATTTATATAGTATTTATATATATTAATATTCGTCATTAGTATTTAATCATATTTTCTCCTCAATTCCTCTTATAATCAGTTTAGGCTTTACAATTCTTAATAAATTTATTCTTCAGAATTCTGAATCAATTAATTCTGTTTTAAATTACTTCAGTTTCCTTGCGTATATTCTTGAACGTTTGATTTGATTAACTTTGTGCCTTACTCTCGCTTCTTATCCTATATACACCTATATAAGTTTATTACTAATAATAATAAAATTACCTAGGTGATAAATAATTTTTACACTATATTTTGCTATTATTATTATAATTATTATTATTATCATCATTCCTTTTTTATTCTCTGATTATAAATAATTATATCATAATATTTTTATTAATGTATGATTTTAGGATATTTTAATTATATATCATCATCATTACATTCAACCATTATCTATCCATTGCTGAATAAAGGTCTCTCGAAATGCTTCCCACACGTCTATTCTGAGCAATTCACTTCCACATCATCCCGAACCCGTTTTATTATCTCATCCACCTATCTAGTTCGAGGACGTTTTCTAGGTCTTCGGTGGTCTCTTGGAATCCAGTTCAGAATTTCCGTTGTTCATCGTCGATCAGTTCTTCTTGCGATATGCCCAGCCAATTACTTTACTTACAGCCCATTTCAGCCCTTTTACTTTAATAATGATGTCCTCCACTCTAGTTTGCTCTCTTACCCAAGTGTTCATTTTTCGATTTCTCCTAGTTATTCCAAACATGCACCTCTCCATGCTCCTTTACGTTGTCTGTAACTTTAGTATTGCTCCAACAGTTAGACCCCATGTCTCTGATTCATAAGAGAGGACTGGCAATACACACTGGTTGAAGAACTTTCTTTTTAAACACAAAGGCAATTTCCCCTTCAGGATAAAACTGTTTCTTCCAAATTCACTCCACATAAGTTTAATAGGTATGTTGAGTTCTTTCATAATGTTGCCATCCATTGAAATTAGCTAGCCAAGGTATATATAGAATCAGCAATTTCTAGATTAATGTTGTCCACCTGCATTTTTGTTTTCTCTATAAAATTATTGAACATGAATTTAGTTTTTTGTAGGTGCAACTTGACTCCAACTTCTCTACTTTTAGTTGAGAGCTCCTGCACCATGTCTTGGAATTTTGATGGGTTCGTTGAAAAAAAATAACTATGCCATCAGGAAATCGTAGATAATTTAAATGTTCACCATTTATTTTTATTCCCTTGTTATTCCAATTTATCTGGTAAAAAATCATCTGTAAAGCTGAAGTAAAAAGTTTTGGAGAAATGGTATCTCCCTGCCTCACACCTTTACCAATTTTAATAGTTTTGGTATCTTTATGTAACCGAAATTTTGCACTTGCATTTTTATACACACATTTCACCATGTCAATGTACACTTCCTCGATGTCTGCTGATCTTAAAGAGTTGATGACTGCTGATGTTTTAATAGAGTCAAAGGCCTTCTCATAGTCAATAAATGCCACACACAATGGAAGTTCATATTCATGTGTTCTTTCAATTAATTCTCTTAATACTTGAATATGGTCCACTGTACTGAATCCACTTCGAAATCCAGCTTGTTCTCTTGGTTGAGCTGCATCTAATTTTTTCTGCAGGCGATGTGTTAGCACTTTTGTGAAGATTTTATAAATAGCAGGTAACAAGCTAATTGGTCGGTAATTTTTCAAATCCTCTTTATCACCTTTTTTATGCAAAAGAATTACTGTTGCAGAATCCCATTGGTTTGGTATGTTACCACTGTTGAGGCATTTGGTAAAGAATTTTGCGAGTATGTCTTCTACATGTTCTCCAGCTTCTTTTAAGATATCTAATGTAATGCCATCATCGCCAGGGGATCTTCCTTTCTTCATACTTTTTATTGCAAATGCTACTTCTTCTTTTAAGATTTTAGGAGCTGTTCCTTCGACTATCTCAGAGTCTTCGTTTAATCCACTGTTTCCCTCATACAGCTTTCTGTAGAATTCTTCAACTCTTCTAAGTATTTCTTCCCTATTTCTTGTTACAGTGCCATCCTCTCCTTTTAATGCAATGATGTGTTTCTTCCCAATAGACAAACTCCCTTTAACAACCCTAAGGCTCTTGTTGCTTTCAATGGCCTTCCTTACTAACTCACAATTGAATTTTCTTATATCTTCTTTCATGTTTTTGCGCAAAGTTTTGCAAAGTTCTACATACTCGATCTTGCGACTGGTATTTTGATTGTCCACCTTCATAAGTCTTCGCCTTTTCATGAGTTGTTTCGTCTTCTCAGATAATTTGCTATTCTGCTTTTTACATATTACACCACCAATTTCCCCAGCAGTTTCAATTATTGTCTTAACAATGTTTTCATTTGCTTCTGAGATGTCAACTTCTTCAATAAGTCCTTCCAGTGCAGAAAAGCGATTTTTTAATTCCAACTTGAATGCCTCAGTATTTTCTTTTAATTTCTTTAAATCCACCCTCTTACATACTTGTTTCCTAATGAGCTTCTGCCTTTCTAGTTTAGTATTTAAGTGCATTTTACATCTCACCATTCGATGATCACTTCCAGTATTAAATCTGTTCAGTACACTGCAATCTTCAATAATTGATTTCTTGTTTGCCAGGATATAGTCAATTTCACTAGTTCCCCCATTTGGGTGTTTCCATGTCCATTTTCTTTGCGGTTTCTTCTTAAAAAATGAATTCATGATGCTAAGGTTTTCAGCTTCTGCAAATTCGATGAGTTGATCGCCACGTTCATTCCTTTCCCCATATCCGTATTTACCAACCGATGTCTCTCCTTGTTCCTGTTGTCCAATTCTTGCATTAAAATCTCCCATGATGAGCTTGATGTGTTGTTTCCCCTTGGTATGTAGCTGTTTGATTTCTTCATAGAATTCCTCAACCTCCTCGTCGGTATGGCTTGATGTTGGTGCATATGCCTGTACTATCTGAAGTTGGTATCGCTGGGTTAGTTGAACAACGAGCCTCGCTGCTCGATCTGACGTGCTTTCGACTTCAAGAAGGTAGTCTTTAATTCTTTTGTTGATTAAGAAGCCAACACCACTTGTTCTTCCAGTTTCCGTTCCTCTATAATAAAACAAATGTCCACTTTTAAGTTCCACCAACTCTTCACCTTTTCTTCTAACTTCACTGAGTCCTACAATGTCCCATTTGATCTTGTCAAGTTCTTCTTCCAATTCTTGAAGTTTTGCTTCAGAAGCAAGGGATCGTCCATTATACGTTGCCAAGGTCAATAACAAACGGCAGCCTGGGCCATTCCAGTGATTCTTAGCACCCCCTGCTTTCATGCCACGCTGACCGCTGCCTTGATCAGGAGCACTCCAGCACCTGGAGACTAGGGGCCATGGTTTTTGGTGTATTAGCATATTGGAGGAATTAGCCATCATTTCACCACGCTGGCTAGACGGGTTGGTGAATTAGCCCTCCCCTTCCGCCTTTCCATCCGTGCAGCAAATATTAATTTGCCTCTTGGATAGAAAGCCCAGCCTGCACCACTTGAAGGCGGGGTAGGACACTAGGTTACTGGCCCGGCCGGTTCCACACATCGTCACATACGTTCAGCGTGTGGGTCTCCTTCCAGTTAGATACCAGCAACCCTTTTGCAGGCTATGTCTCATCATATTCCAACTAATATCTATCAATTATTCTTATTTCATCCACCCATCTAGTTTGAGGACGTTTTCTAGGTCTTCGGTGGTCTCTTGGAATCCAGTTCAGAATTTCTGTTGTCCATCGTTGATCAGTTCTTCTTGCAATATGCCCAGCCCATCGCCATTTCAGTCCTTTTACTTTAACAATGATGTCCTCTACTCTAGTTTGCTCTCTCACCCAAGTGTTTCTTTTTCGATCTCTCCTAGTTATTCCAAGCATGCACCTCTCCATGCTCCTTTGCGTTGTCTGTAACTTTCGTATTGCTCCAACTGTTAGACTCCATGTCTCTGATCCATAAGAGAGGACTGGCAATACACACTGGTTGAAGACTTTTCTTTTTAGACATAAAGGCAATTTCCCCTTCAGGATAAAACTGTTTCTTCCAAATGCACTCCAGCCAAGTTTAATACGTCTGTTGAGTTCTTTCATAATGTTGCCATCCATTGAAATCAGCTGGCCAAGGTAAATATATGAATCAGCAATTTCTAGCTCAGTGTTGTCAACTTGTATTTTTGTTTCCTCTACAAAATTATTGAACATGATCTTAGTTTTTTGTAGGTTCATCTTGAGTCCAACTTCTTCACTTCTAGTTGAGAGCTCTTGTACCATGTCTTGGAGTTCTAATGGGTCCGTTGAAAAAATAACAATGTCATCAGCAAACCGCAGATGATTTAAATATTCACCATTTATTTTTATTCCCTTGTTATTCCAATTTATCAGCTGAAAAATCATCTGTAAAGCAGAAGTAAAAAGTTTTGGAGAAATGGTATCTCCCTGCCTCACCCCTTTGCCAAGTTTGATAGTTTTGGTATCTTTATGTAACCGAAATTTTGCACTTGCATTTTTATACACACGTTTCACCATGTCAATGTACACATCCTCAATGTCTGTTGATCTTAAAGAGTTGATGACTGCTGATGTTTTTATAGAGTCAAAGGCCTTCTCATAGTCAATAAATGCAACACACAATGGAAGTTCATATTCATGTGTTCTTTCAATTAATTCTCTTAATACTTGAATATGGTCCACTGTACTGAATCCACTTCGAAATCCAGCTTGTTCTCTTGGTTGAGCTGCATCTAATTTTTTCTGCAGGCGATGTGTTAGAACTTTTGTGAAGATTTTATAAATAGCAGGTAACAAGCTAATTGGTCGGTAATTTTTCAAATCCTCTTTATCACCTTTTTTATGCAAAAGAATTACTGTTGCAGAATCCCATTGGTTTGGTATGTTACCGCTGTTAAGACATTTGGTAAAGAATTTTGCAAGTATGTCTTCTACATATTCTCCAGCTTCTTTTAGGATATCTAATGTAATACCATCATCACCAGGGGCTCTTCCTTTCTTCATATTTTTTATTGCAAATGAAACTTCTTCTTTTAAGATTTTAGGAGCTGTTCCTTCGACTATTTCGGCGTCTTCGTTTAATCCACTGTTACTTTCATATAGTTTTTTGTAGAATTCTTCAACTCTTCTAAGTATTTCTTCCCTATTTCTTGTTACGGTGCCATCCTCTCCTTTTAATGCAATGATGTGTTTCTTCCCAATAGACAAACTTCCTTTAACAAACATAAGGCTCTTGTTGCTTTCAATGGCCTTCATTACTAACTCACATTTAAATTTTCTTATATTTCTTTCATGCTTTTGCGCAGAGTTTTACAAAGTTCTATGTACTCAATCCTGGAACTGGTATTTCGATTGTCCACCTTCATATCTCTTCGCCTTTTCATGAGCTGTTTCGTCTTCTCAGATAATTTGCTATTGTGCTTTTTACAGGTTACACCACCAATTTCCCCAGCAGTTTCAACTATTGTCTTAACAATGTTTTCATTTGCTTCTGAGATATCACTTTCATCAATAAGTCCTTCCAGTGCAGAAAAGCGATTTTTTAATTCCAACTTGAATGCCTCGGTATTTGCTTTCAGTTTCATTAAATCCACCCTCTTACTTACTTGTTTCCTAATGAGCTTCTGTCTTTCTAATTTAGTATTTAAGCGCACTTTACATCTCACCATTCGATGATCACTTCCAGTATTAAATCTGTTCAGTACGCTGCAATCTTCAATAATTGATTTCTTGTTTGCCAGTATATAGTCAATTTCGCTGGTTCCTCCATTGGGGTGTTTCCATGTCCATTTTCTTTGCGGTTTCTTCTTAAAAAATGAATTCATGATGCTAAGATTTTCAGCTTCTGCAAATTCGATGAGTTGATCGCCACGTTCATTCCTTTCCCCATATCCGTATTTACCAACCGATGTCTCTCCTTGTTCCTGTTGTCCAATTCTTGCATTGAAATCCCCCATGATGAGCTTGATACGTTGTTTCCCTTTGGT
>QLNU02015270.1:6912787-6962569 GCA_006491805.2 Dysdera silvatica | reverse complement strand
GTCCATTATACGCAACTCAGGTCAAATAAGAAACGGCGGCTTTTGCCATTCCAGCGGTTCTTTGAACCTCCTGCTTTCATTTCATCCTGACTGTTGCCTCGATCAGGAACACTCTAGCACCTGGAGACTAGGGGCCATAGTTTTTGGTGTGTAAGCATAGTGGAGATATTATCCGTAATCTCACCAAGCTGACTAGACGCGTTGGTGAATTAGAACTCCCCTTCCGCCATTCCATCCGTGCAGCAAATATTAATTTGCTTCATAGATAGAAAGCCCGGCCCGCACCACTTGAAGGCGGAGTAGGACACTAGGTTACTGGCCAGGCCGGTTTCACACATCGTCACATGCGTTCGGCGTGTGTGTTTCCTTCCAGTTAGATGCCAGCAACCCTTTTCCAGGCCATATATATATGTGTGTGTGTGTGTGTGTGTGTGTGTGTGTGTGTGTGTGTGTGTGTGTGTGTGTGTGTGTGTGTGTTTGTATAATATTTAATAGTATTTACATAAAAATGCGCTAAATTTGAATGGACATTAACACTTTCCTAATGGGCTGTTACAAATTTTCCAATAGAGCCACTAGGCCTAGGCATAAGAGTGCCGTGGGCGAAATTGTTATTCTCCCACCCAATTCTGCATCCATAAAATTTAAAACGCAAACCTTCGTGTATGATAATATTACAGTATTTGCAATTACAATAAATTAAACAGCCATAAGAAAGGCGTCAAATTTGAGTTTATAGCCACATATAGTCTAAATTCTCTGCCGCTCTTGGCATTTATTTTATACTCCTGTCTGCCCTGTGCATCACTTAGCTTTTCATCCTGGCTACAAAACTTCTCCTCATTTACCTGAAACTAACATTATGGATAATGGATTATGGTATGAACTAACATTATGGATTGGAAAAAGTGCTGTTACTACTAGAGTTTGATTTTTAATCTACTTTGTGGTGGTATATATAATTATAAGATTAATTACGTTGGCAGGGATAAGGGAAAATTGATATGAAAAAATAGTGTCAAAAGCTTTTAAATATATGAATGTTAAGCATTTTTGAATTTTTTTTTCTTGTTTTCAAATTGTCAGAAATAGAGAAAAAAGAACTGTTTTGTTCATTTTTTAAAAATGAAAAAGTTTACTGTAAAATATTTCTTAAATAAATAATTGTTTTCGATAATTCGGAATTAAATATGTTGATATTTTTACCTTAAACTCTTGAAATTTTTCAGGGTAAGTTACATTTTAAAGATTTCATAAAAAACAAACCGGCACGTCAAACATGAAGAAATTATTTTTGCCTTTGTCGGTAATTTGAGGAAAAATGTGCTTCGGCTAGGACGTCTAAATATAACCAAAGAGAATATTTTCCACCCTCAGCTTGCATTAAATGACTAAATTCTGATTTGCCCTGAAAAGAAAGCCGAAAGTGTCATGGCATGACACCAGAAATGTCTTCAAGGTAAAGAAGCGTGTCAACTTTTATACGACGAACCCGACTTTGACGTTTTCCGCATTCTACCCTTAAAACAAAAAAAGTTGCAGTTACAATTCTTGAAAATCACCAATTATTTTTTACCTTTGCAATTTTTAGGTAAACAATTATTTATATAGAAATTACAAGGGCCCATTGCAGAGAATCTAAATCTATGATCCTCTTCATGTATTTAATCGAGAGAAATTTTTTATTTCTACGATATTTTATTACTTACAGAATTTCATATAGAACTTTTTATATAATACGATATTGTATTACAATTTGGTGGTCAAAATTCTCTGTTATGTCCAATTTAACTTTATCATTTCGGGAAATTAATTTTTGATCATTTCGTGAAATTAATTTTTAATCATTTCGTAAAATTAATCTTGGATTCTTTCATGAAATTGATCTTTGATTCTTTCGTGAAATTAATTTTCAGCAATTTAAAGAAATTATATTTGACAAATTTGAAAGAGTGAATATTGATCCTTTCCTGAAATTAACTTTTAGCAATTTAAATAAACTATCTTTGAAAAATTTGAAAAAATAATACTCTTTGGTCAATTTCGTGAAATAATCTTTGATCGTTCCCAAAAATAACCTTTGATTATTTTTATTCAGGATCAGTATCATTCGAAACTTAAGAATATTTGATATTTCTACAGAAATTTCTTAGGCAAAACTTAATCTTAAACGATGTCCAATTAAAAGCCCTCGTTAAATTTTTAATTGGGGATTGTATTTCCTAAAAATATTTCAATAACTTTTTAAAATAAGATAAAATACATTTTGCTATATAATGTACCGGGATTTTAATTGCATTCTTAAGTTTCAAAATACGTCCTTAATTTATCGATTTCTTTTCAATTGTTGTGAAATTATGTCCCCGGATTTGCGTCTAAATTTGACTTTAGACTCGCAGAGGAAGCTGCGGTATTTGCCTTTAAATGAACTTAAATTCTTTAGTTTTGTTATTTTAAAATTAATACTTAAACATCCTCAAAGTATTAAGTTTTATTTAAAAATATTTACTCTAAGCTAAAAGCAGTTCAAATATATAATTATCCCATGATGAAAGCAGTTTGAAATAAGTTGATAATGTTAACTGAAATTATTTTAAACTATTTATATAATACTTCAATTTTCTTCCATTAGTTAATTAATATTGGTTTCTTATATTAGTTCATTTATATCTGTTTAATTTATGGATTAAATTATATCTGTTTAATTTATGGATTAAATTATATCTGTTTAATTTATGGATTAAATTATATCTGTTTAATTTATGGATTAAATTATATATGTTTAATTTATTGGTTAATTTATACCTGTTTATTATATTGATTAATTTATATCTGTTTATTATATTGGTTAATATATATATTTGAGTTGAAAATAATATCTGGCTCCAGTCACCATGCCATATGCTTCATAATCAAATAGACACAGTGGGAGTGCCGTAGATAATACCTTAGAGATCGTGTATAGGAGTGGGGAGAACATAAATCAACAGAATATTAAAATAAAAGACCGTATGTAAAGAAATCGAAGAGAGGTTTTGACCCGTTCTAATATTTGTAAGAATGCTATATATAACTCTCTATAACAAAAAAATCGACGCACCAAGAAGGAGTTGTCCGATTGCGATAAAAATTGGTGGATGTGAAGAACATACATAGAAAAAGAAACGATTAAAATTTCAGAACAATTGAATGATTTATTGCAGAGTTTGACCGTTACAAAGGGAGGAAGTCAATAAGGCGTTGGTCCACCTCTGGCCTGGATGCAAGCTGTCACCCGGCGTGGCATAGACTGATAAAGATCCCGGATGGTGTCCTGCGGAATTTCTTGCCAAATTGTCTCCAACTGTCGGGCTAAATCGTCAACATTCCGGGATGGTTGCAATCGCCTTCCCATAGCGTCCCAAATGTGCTCTATGGGAGAGAGATCAGGAGACCTAGCTTGCCAAGGAAGTGTTGGGCAAGCTTGAAGACAATTCATAGCAACACGTGCCGTGTGCGGCCGGACATTGTCTTGTTGAAACGTAAGTCCAGGGTGTCGCAAAAGGAACGGTAACACAACCGGTCGTAGAATGTCGTCTACGTACCGCTGTGCTGTAAGTGTGCCAGAAATGACCACCAAAGGGGTCCGGCTATCAAAGGAGATGGCACCCCAGACCATAACGCCCTGTTGTGGGCATGTGTGGCGTGCGATAGTAAGGGCAGGATCCCCACGCTGCCCTGGACGTCTCCAGACACGTCTGCGGTTGTCGTCAGGACACAGTTGGAAACGGGACTCGTCACTAAAGACTATACGTCCCCAGTCAGCGCAGTTCCAAGTTGATCGAGCCCGGCACCACTGTAATCGGACTTGACGGTGTAAAGGCGTGAGAGGTAAGCGGCGTAACGGTCGGCGCGAGCGTAAATTCCGCTCTCTCAGTCGTCTGCAGAGGGTCATGTTGGACACATGTGTGCGGGCCACACGTTGGATAGTTGATAATGACGAATCCGTGCTGTGACAACTGTTCTGACAATCGCTCTGTCTTCCCGTTCTGTTGTGGCCATTGCTCCAACTGTTAGACTCCATGTCTCTGTTTCATAAGAGAAGACTGGCAATACACACTGGTTGAAGACCTTTCTTTTTAGACACAAAGGCAATTTCCCCTTCAGGATAAAACTGTTTCTTCCAAATGCACTCCAGCCAAGTTTAATACGTCTGTTGAGTTCTTTCATAATGTTGCCATCCATTGAAATCAGCTGGCCAAGGTAAATATATGAATCAGCAATTTCTAGCTCAATGTTGTCAACTTGTATTTTTGTTTCCTCTACGAAATTATTGAACATGATCTTAGTTTTTTGTAGGTTCATCTTGAGTCCAACTTCTTTACTTCTAGTTGAGAGCTCCTGTACCATGTCTTGGAGTTCTGATGGGTTCGTTGAAAAAATAACAATGTCATCAGCAAACCGCAAATGATTTAAATATTCACCATTTATTTTTATTCCCCTGTTATTCCAATTTATTTGATGAAAAATCATCTGTAAAGCTGAAGTAAAAAGTTTTGGAGAAATGGTATCTCCCTGCCTCACACCTTTACCAATTTTAATAGTTTTGGTATCTTTATGTAACCGAAATTTTGCACTTGCATTTTTATACACACGTTTCAATATGTCAATGTACACATCCTCAATGTCTGTTGATCTTAAAGAGTTGATGACTGCTGATGTTTTAATAGAGTCAAAGGCCTTCTCATAGTCAATAAATGCAACACACAATGGAAGTTCATATTCATGTGTTCTTTCAATTAATTCTCTTAATACTTGAATATGGTCCACTGTACTGAATCCACTTCGAAATCCAGCTTGTTCTCTCGGTTGAGCTGCATCTAATTTTTTCTGCAGGCGATGTGTTAGCACTTTTGTGAAGATTTTATAAATAGCAGGTAACAAGCTAATTGGTCGGTAATTTTTTAAATCCTCTTTATCACCTTTTTTATGCAAAAGAATTACTGTTGCAGAATCCCATTGGTTTGGTATGTTACCACTGTTGAGGCATTTGGTAAAGAATTTTGCGAGTATGTCTTCTACATGTTCTCCAGCTTCTTTTAAGATATCTAATGTAATGCCATCATCGCCAGGGGATCTTCCTTTCTTCATACTTTTTATTGCAAATGCTACTTCTTCTTTTAAGATTTTTGGAGCTGTTCCTTCGACTATCTCAGAGTCTTCGTTTAATCCACTGTTTCCCTCATACAGCTTTCTGTAGAATTCTTCAACTCTTCTAAGTATTTCTTCCCTATTTCTTGTTACAGTGCCATCCTCTCCTTTTAATGCAATGATGTGTTTCTTCCCAATAGACAAACTCCCTTTAACAACCCTAAGGCTCTTGTTGCTTTCAATGGCCTTCCTTACTAACTCACAATTGAATTTTCTTATATCTTCTTTCATGTTTTTGCGCAAAGTTTTGCAAAGTTCTACATACTCGATCCTGCAACCGGTATTTTGATTGTCCACCTTCATAAGTCTTCGCCTTTTCATGAGTTGTTTCGTCTTCTCAGATAATTTGCTATTCTGCTTTTTACATATTACACCACCAATTTCCCCAGCAGTTTCAATTATTGTCTTAACAATGTTTTCATTTGCTTCTGAGATGTCAACTTCTTCAATAAGTCCTTCCAGTGCAGAAAAGCGATTTTTTAATTCCAACTTGAATGCCTCGGTATTTTCTTTTAATTTCTTTAAATCCACCCTCTTACATACTTGTTTCCTAATGAGCTTCTGCCTTTCTAGTTTAGTATTTAAGTGCATTTTACATCTCACCATTCGATGATCACTTCCAGTATTAAATCTGTTCAGTACGCTGCAATCTTCAATAATTGATTTCTTGTTTGCCAGTATATAGTCAATTTCGCTGGTTCCTCCATTGGGGTGTTTCCATGTCCATTTTCTTTGTAGTTTCTTCTTAAAAAATGAATTCATGATGCTAAGATTTTCAGCTTCGGCAAATTCTATGAGTTGATCGCCACGTTCATTCCTTTCCCCGTATCCGTATTTACCAACCGATGTCTCTCCTTGTTCCTGTTGTCCAATTCTTGCATTAAAATCTCCCATGATGAGCTTGATGTGTTGTTTCCCCTTGGTATGTAGCTGTTTGATTTCTTCATAGAATTCCTCAACCTCCTCGTCGGTATGGCTTGATGTTGGTGCATATGCCTGTACTATCTGAAGTTGGTATCGCTGGGTTAGTTGAACAACGAGCCTCGCTGCTCGATCTGACGTGCTTTCGACTTCAAGAAGGTAGTCTTTAATTCTTTTGTTGATTAAGAAGCCAACACCACTTGTTCTTCCAGTTTCCGTTCCTCTATAATAAAACAAATGTCCACTTTTAAGTTCCACCAACTCTTCACCTTTTCTTCTAACTTCACTGAGTCCTACAATGTCCCATTTGATCTTGTCAAGTTCTTCTTCCAATTCCTGAAGTTTTGCTTCAGAAGCAAGGGATCGTCCATTATACGTAGCCAAGGTCAATAACAAACGGCAGCCTGGGCCATTCCAGTGATTCTTAGCACCCCCTGCTTTCATGCCACGCTGACCGCTGCCTTGATCAGGAGCACTCCAGCACCTGGAGACTAGGGGCCATGGTTTTTGGTGTATTAGCATATTGGAGGAATTAGCCATCGTTTAACCAGACTGGCTAGACGGGTTGGTGAATTAGCCCTCCCTTCCGCCTTTTCCATCCGTGCAGCAAATATTAATTTGCCTCTTGATATAGATTGCCCATATTATAGAGTGTATGTATATATATATATATATATATATATATATTTAAGGTTAAAATGCAGTATAAGACCATTTTCACCATTACATAAGACAACTTTACTGCAAAATAACAGAAATAGCATTACGAGAACTATATCGACAAGTTATACACAAATTGAAAAATACCTAAGTGCAATGCAAAACAAAACATATACAAACAAATATATTTACAATATTTTACATACAAACCTTTTTCGAAAACTATGAAATATTGCTAGGATACAAATGGCAATATAGTAAAATTGTAAAGAAATGAACCCAAAAGTGTAATAAAAAATTTAAAGTAGGAGTGTAATAATAAATGAAATATGAGAAACCCATAGGACAGCACTTTTTCAAGAGAGACACTTGCCCCAATGAGTTCAGTATTGGATGTTTCTGTCTGAGTCCTAGCCAATGCTAAACTTAGGATCTCAAGTCTCTCGACATCCAATGAGAGAAAAATTCGGAGCAGTACCATAGAAAAGTAACCATAACAATTGTTTTAAATGAGAGTGAACACTTTGTAAACCTGAACCAAAACTAAACAAACCCGAATGTAAACAAATTCAAAATGATACTAGAACTACATCCACAAAAGCTGCCATTTCAAAGAGTATTAAGTGCAAAAGTGATACGTCTTCGACAGCAGAAGTCATCACTTATACAAATCACAAAACCAGCCTTGCTGTGCATTCAAACTTACCAAAAGTATTTAGATTCAAAGGTAGTGGTATATTATTTCCAAGAAGAATATTTTTGAGCCCGTTAATTTAACCAATAAAATTATTATACTTTTTACATATACTATTAATACTGAGAATTTGTGAAATAACAATGTTTCTATGAGCTTTTATACTTATACAAGATTTAAAGTTTGACAGAAACACAACTTTGAAATTGAAAACAGATCTTTTGTCATGGAGTCCAGTATCATAAACACCATCAGTACCATGTCTAATTTTCAAGTCTAAAAAGGAAATATTGTTCCCGTGTCCAGTCTTTTTTAACTTAAGGCTGTTAGGGTAAAACTTTTTATGTAAGACACAAAATTCAGCACAATTAAAAACTATGATGTCATCAATGTATCTAAAAGATTTTATACACAAGTGTTCACTCTTCTTTCCATAAAAGTACAGGAAAAAATCCGCCAGGGAGCTTGCAGAATTTGGCCCCATAGGAATACCATTAAATTACTTATAGAAATCAATCCCATTAAAGATGTTATAATCGAATATACAAAAATCAAAAATGGTATTCCAATAGTTAATGTCTATCCGACTGATATCAGAGAAGCCACTATATAAAAAAGATTTGAAATCCTTCATACCTTCCAAAAGAATACTGGTAAATAGATTTTCAAAGTCATACGTCCGAATTGTATGTATGTTACTATTCTCTTCTAGAATGTATTCAATAGTCCTGGAGTTATTGTTTATAATACATGATTTACTATCATTTTCCCTGATATCTTAAAGCATTTTCTTAAGAACGTTCTGCAAGATGATAGCTAACTTACTGTATAGTGTATCGGTTCTGCATGTAATAAATCTAAATCCTGTAAGTTGTTTATGGAATTTCATGATGATGAAGAGATATGGGAAGTTAAAGCAGTAATTTTTTATGTTTAACTTTGTGTGCACTGCATTTACCTTCTTCTTAAAGATGTTAATATCATAGCTCTATTTACAGTAAATCCCATTGGTCTCATATTCATGCATGAGGGTTTTTTATAGAACTCTTTGAAGACCAAGCAGAAGTTGTTATTTTCTTTGTCTGAGTTGTTATGATGAAGTGCTTTTTTAAAAACAGAATTTCTCCTTTAACTTTATGTGTCATATCATTATTTTCATAGTAATTTTTCTTAAGTGCATTTATTTTCTCAGTAAAATAGTATTTTAGAACAGCTAGCCATTGAGAGAAGCTTTATATAGGGCACGTATATTTAAAAGCCATTTTCAGGATAAATTTCCTTAGGTCTTCCAAGAAGCATTTGAGTAGATGTTTATGCTCATATCTTCTATGGGGTCTGTAACTGACACTTTTCATCGTCATTAGTCTAAGATTTTCGTTTTCGACAATTTCAAGGTTACCTATAATGACGTGTTCATAATTACTGTCCACGAATCCGTTAAACCGTGAGTCACTGCAAAAGCAGTTTTCTTCATCTTTATTAATCATCTTACTGAAAGAGTTGTAGTTGCAGAGTTCTTTTTTAAAGGATTTTTCATATCTATAGGCAATGTTTATATTTAAGCAATCCTTTAAAGGAAAGTGAATGGAATCTTTGGTGAAAATCCCATGAAAATGGGTTCCTCATAAAATTTGTTCTTAAAAGAGACTACACAATATTCTTCATCTTTTTCAGATTTTTGTAAATCCATTTAATCTTCCATGTAAATACTAAGCTTAAACTTCATTAGATCTCAAACAAGAATACTGAAGTTATAATCCACAAAGTCCTCGTTTTGAAGACAGTCACTAATAAACGAGTTTTTTTGCTAAAAAATTATATTTTTGATGTTTTTAATACGTTTTTGTGCAAAATGTTCCCCATCCAAATCTTGTAAAGATGTTTTAAATGACTCAAGATTTCTAAAAAGGTAAGAAAGGTTTGTATTTAAAATATTGTAAGTATATTTATTGTTTGTACATGTTTTGTTTTGCATTGCACTTAGGTAATTTTCAGCTTGTGAATAACTTGTGGATATAGTTCTCGCAATATTGGTTCTGATATCTTGCAGAAAAATTGCTTTATGTAATGCTGAAAATGGTCTTATACTACTTTAATCTTACTTATTATATTTAATTGGTTTTACTCCAGGCAGACATTGGCGCCAGAGTGATTCCAATTTAACTAAATTTACCTGTACCTCTTACACTTAAATTCTTTTTATTTTGTTTATTAAATATTTATATCATTATCATCATCATCATCATCATATTCAACCATTATCATCATCATATTCAACCATTATCTATCCACTGCTGGATGAAGGTCTCTCCAAATGCTTTCCACACAAGTCTATCCTGAGCAATTCGCTTCCACGTCACCCCAACCTGTTTTCTTATTTCATCCACCCATCTAGTTTGAGGACGTTTTCTAGGTCTTCGGTGGTCTCTTGGAATCCAGTTCAGAATTTCTGTTGTCCATCGTTGATCAGTTCTTCTTGCAATATGCCCAGCCCATCGCCATTTCAGCCCTTTTACTTTAACAATGATGTCCTCTACTCTAGTTTGCTCTCTCACCCAAGTGTTTCTTTTTCGATCTCTCCTAGTTATTCCAAGCATGCACCTCTCCATGCTCCTTTGCGTTGTCTGTAACTTTCGTATTGCTCCAACTGTTAGACTCCATGTCTCTGATCCATAAGAGAGGACTGGCAATACACACTGGTTGAAGACCTTTCTTTTTAGACACAAAGGCAATTTCCCCTTCAGGATAAAACTGTTTCTTCCAAATGCACTCCAGCCAAGTTTAATACGTCTGTTGAGTTCTTTCATAATGTTGCCATCCATTGAAATCAGCTGGCCAAGGTAAATATATGAATCAGCAATTTCTAGCTCAATGTTGTCAACTTGTATTTTTGTTTCCTCTACGAAATTATTGAACATGATCTTAGTTTTTTGTAGGTTCATCTTGAGTCCAACTTCTTTACTTCTAGTTGAGAGCTCCTGTACCATGTCTTGGAGTTCTGATGGGTTCGTTGAAAAAATAACAATGTCATCAGCAAACCGCAAATGATTTAAATATTCACCATTTATTTTTATTCCCTTGTTATTCCAATTTATCTGCTGAAAAATCATCTGTAAAGCTGAAGTAAAAAGTTTTGGAGAAATGGTATCTCCCTGCCTCACACCTTTACCAATTTTGATAGTTTTGGTATCTTTATGTAACCGAAATTTTGCACTTGCATTTTTATACACACATTTCACCATGTCAATGTACACATCCTCGATGTCTGCTGATCTTAAAGAGTTGATGACTGCTGACGTTTTAATAGAGTCAAAGGCCTTCTCATAGTCAATAAATGCCACACACAATGGAAGTTCATATTCATGTGTTCTTTCAATTAATTCTCTTAATACTTGAATATGGTCCACTGTACTGAATCCACTTCGAAATCCAGCTTGTTCTCTTGGTTGAGCTGCATCTAATTTTTTCTGCAGGCGATGTGTTAGCACTTTTGTGAAGATTTTATAAATAGCAGGTAACAAGCTAATTGGTCGGTAATTTTTCAAATCCTCTTTATCACCTTTTTTATGCAAAAGAATTACTGTTGCAGAATCCCATTGGTTTGGTATGTTACCGCTGTTAAGACATTTGGTAAAGAATTTTGCAAGTATGTCTTCTACATATTCTCCAGCTTCTTTTAGGATATCTAATGTAATACCATCATCACCAGGGGCTCTTCCTTTCTTCATGCTTTTTATTGCAAATGAAACTTCTTCTTTTAAGATTTTAGGAGCTGTTCCTTCGACTATTTCAATGTCTTCGTTTAATTCACTGTTACTTTCGTATAGATTTTTGTAGAATTCTTCAACTCTTCTAAGTATTTCTTCCCTATTTCTTGTTACGGTGCCATCCTCTCCTTTTAATGCAATGATGTGTTTCTTCCCAACAGATAAACTTCCTTTAACAACCCTAAGGCTCTTGTTATTTTCAATGGCTTTCCTTACTAGCTCACAGTTGAATTTTCTTATGTCTTCTTTCATGCTTTTGCGCAGAGTTTTACAAAGTTCTATGTACTCAATCCTGGAACTGGTATTTCGATTGTCCACCTTCATATCTCTTCGCCTTTTCATGAGCTGTTTCGTCTTCTCAGATAATTTGCTATTGTGCTTTTTACAGGTTACACCACCAATTTCCCCAGCAGTTTCAACTATTGTCTTAACAATGTTTTCATTTGCTTCTGAGATATCACTTTCATCAATAAGTCCTTCCAGTGCAGAAAAGCGATTTTTTAATTCCAACTTGAATGCCTCGGTATTTACTTTCAGTTTCATTAGATCCACCCTCTTACTTACTTGTTTCCTAATGAGCTTCTGTCGTTCTAATTTAGTATTTAAGTGCACTTTACATCTCACCATTCGATGATCACTTCCAGTATTAAATCTGTTCAGTACACTGCAATCTTCAATAATTGATTTCTTGTTTGCCAGGATATAGTCAATTTCACTAGTTCCCCCATTTGGGTGTTTCCATGTCCATTTTCTTTGCGGTTTCTTCTTAAAAAATGAATTCATGATGCTAAGGTTTTCAGCTTCTGCAAATTCGATGAGTTGATCGCCACGTTCATTCCTTTCCCCATATCCGTATTTACCAACCGATGTCTCTCCTTGTTCCTGTTGTCCAATTCTTGCATTGAAATCCCCCATGATGAGCTTGATATGTTGTTTCCCTTTGGTGTGTAACTCTTTGATTTCTTCATAAAATTCTTCAACCTCTTCGTCGGTATGGCTTGATGTTGGTGCATATACCTGTACTATTTGAAGTTGGTATCGCTGGGTTAGTTGAACAACAAGCCTCGCTGCTCGATCTGATGTACTTTCAACTTCCAGAAGACAGTCTTTAATTCTTTTGTTGATTAAGAAGCCAACACCACTTGTTCTTCCAGTTTCCGTTCCTCTATAGTAAAACAAATGTCCGCTTTTCAGTTCCACCAACTCTTCACCTTTTCTTCTAATTTCACTGAGTCCTACAATGTCCCATTTGATCTTGTCTAGTTCCTCTTCCAATTCCTGAAGTTTTGCTTCAGAAGCAAGGGATCGTCCATTAAACGTAGCCAAGGTCAATAACAAACGGCAGCCTGGGCCATTCCAGTGATTCTTAGCACCCCCTGCTTTCATGCCACACTGACCGCTGCCTTGATCAGGAGCACTCCAGCACCTGGAGACTAGGGGCCATGGTTTCTGGTGTGTCAACATAATGGAGGAATTAGCCATAATTTCACCACGCTGGCTAGACGGGTTGGTGAATTAGCCCTCCCCTTCCGCCTTTCTATCCGTGTAGCAAATATTAATTTGCCACATAAATAGAAAGCTCAGCCTGCACCACTTGAAGGCGGGGTAGGACACTAGGTTACTGGCCTGGCCGGTTCCACACATCGTCACATACGTTCAGCGTGTGGGTCTCCTTCCAGTTAGATACCAGCAACCCTTTTGCAGGCCATATATATATATATATATATATATATATATATATATATATATATATATATTTCTATGCTTAATAAAATTAAAAAAAATTCGCTTTAAACTCTTACATTTCTATGTGTGCGTATATGCACGGCTTAAGACTTTATTGAATAATATATATTTTATTTTTTTATACAAAGAAATTTGTCACCCATGAGAGGTAGAACCTTCTGAAAAATGGTCTAAAATTTGTAAAAAAAAATTTCTGTGCTTTAAAATGACGTATGTTTTTCAAATGACGTTTTAGATACAGATCGATAATTACATAGATCTTTGATTCAAAAAATCATTAATTCATTCAAAAAATTAATTCTGTCAAATTTTATTGATTAATTGATTTCAAAAATTAATTCAGTCAAATTTCATTGATCAATTGATCTCAAAAATCAATTCATTCAAATTTAAATTAATTCATTCAAAAAATCATTAATTCATAATAATTAGAATTCTTTTTCAATATATTTTAGATTGCGAAATGTATCAGAAAAATTGCTGAGAAAACACTTTGTGAAAAGCTGGTTATATTTGTCAGAAATATTCAATTTTTCGCACGATTCTCTGGGCAAAAGTCGTATGCGATACTGGGGGTTAAGCTACCCTATTAAAGCAGTTAATGAGACTGTATGTGCTGTCTCTTGCTATTACCACTAGGACGGGACACAGACACATATAGGCTTTTCTCTGTGTTCATGATTTAATTCCGTGTTACGACTTTAATTAATTCCGCTGATTAAAAAAACACTTGAATGGGTTCCCTTCATTGATTATGCATCTACCAAGGAAGAAATAACGCCACGGGAACGTATCAATTCAGGCCACGGTATATTGTTGCTTTTCCAGCCACAAAGGACGTTTCCTAATCACGTGTTCATTATCGTCATACAAAGTGAAACTGACGATAGAAATAGGCTAATGGTTCATGCCGGTATTCCCAAATTAAAATTTTGACGTCATAACTATTGAACATAGAGTCGTTAATGAGTAAAAGATTACCTTTGTTCTTTCACATACAGTTGTTAATTTCCTTGCAACTTATTTAAGAAGTATTGATTTTCAAATGTAATTATGCGTTATTTCGAATGTAATTTCTTTTATTTAAAGCATGATCGCATCAGTTTTTAATGCAATTTCTAATATTTTAAATATTATGACTTCTATTTCAAGTGCTATCACGTCTATTTCAAGTACAATCACGTCTATTTCAACTACAATCACATCTATTTCAAGTACGATCACATCTATTTCAAATACAATCACTTCTATTTCAAGTACAATCATTTGCGTTTTAAATGTATTCGCTTATATAACGGAAATGACTTATAAGAACACTACTTATGACAACAAACTTCATATAGCGATAGAATTACTACAAGAAAAATTTGGCTTTTTACACTTTTATATATTAAACATATTGCTGATTCAGTCAGTACCTTTTATAATGACGTATCAATACTGATACATCAGTATCTGTTATCGGTATTTTTATCCGTATAAAATGCCCAGTAATCAGCTATAGTGACTTAATACTCCCATCAGCATCAAGCCGGGTAAGCAAAAGAAGGATCGCTGAAAAGGACGCTGTAATCCCAGACATCAGCTCCAAGTGAATGCTCGCTTTCTAAACAATATTCGGGTCATATTTTTCCAGTACCAAAAGATTTCTTTCTGTACGTTTCACATGAAAAATATGTAAATTTTTAAAATAAGTTTAGTATATTTATAATATTTTATTATTTTATAATACTTATACAATAATAATGTTTAATATTTTTAATTAATATTACTCTTATAACGTCTATACGTTATAATGACCGAATTTATGTTGTCCGCTTGTGAACGTTTTAAATGATTCTTACTCCGTTTAGTGTATTCACTTGTATTTTATGTGCGACTACCTTTATCAAAACTTAATAAGAGATTTCAAACAACACAAACCAGATCGATAAAATGTAACACATATATTCTATCTCCTAACTTGTATTACAAAAATTAAATTTTTTTTAACTTAGAAAGTGTTGGAAAGTCGGCAGAGAATAACAAAAAGTCAATATCATTCCAGTCGAAATCCAAATAACGTATTAAAAGATTTGTTTGACGAAATTCGAGTTAATACAAAGGCATCAAATATCAATTCGTCACTTGCTTCAATTAAAAAAAAGCAAAACAAAAAAAACAAAAAAAAAACAAGGAATAAAAACGGCCGAAACAATTGCTTTTTCACTTGGATTGATTTTCCCTCTTCGCTGTTTTCTACTTTGCTTCTTTCTTTTAACATTCTAACAATTTTATTCCCGTGTTTTTCTCGATAAATTTCTTTTCAAATATTATAAAATATACATAAATAATTTCTCTATTATATGCCTTCCTTCCTTCCTTCCTCCCTCCCCTCCCCCTCTCTCTCTCTCTTTCTTTCTTTCTTTCTCTCTCTCTCTCTTCCTCACTCATTTATTTGCCGATTACGTCACTGATGGTCACTGAAGAAAACGCTATGTCAATGTTTGGTGTACAGTTTTTTCTTTTTCTTTTCAGTGGCAAAAAAAATTGACATACAAATGAAATACTCGTGTACAGTAAATACTAGTAAAATAATATATTCGATTCGTACTCTTTTTATTGAATTAGAGCGAGGGACAACTGTCGTAACCGGAGGCGGGGATTGGAAGGTCAATGACATTTAGTTCATTTTAAAAACTTTACAAAACTTTTGTACCCTTTTGAGATATTTTCATGGCCCGATCGAGCCAAAGTGGGACCCAGGGCCTAGTATTCATCGGGGCCCCTCCCCACGCTCTCTCAACAAAATTATACAATAAGTAAGTAACAAATTCAAACTCTTTTTACATATATGATCTTCATAATCAATAGTTTAAAGCCATTTTTAATAATGTCTATGCTGTAATTAAGAAAAACATAATGTTAATAAGGAAGCATTATCCTTTCCTTCAAAAAAAATAGAAATTGTTTTTGCTAAACGAAATCACATACAAAATGTGGGGGGCCCTAATAATATTGGGTCTAAGGGTCACGCACCGGAAGCTCGTGCATTAATCAGGCCCTGGCTGCTTTGATCCTTCCCAAATGCATTTTTAAGAGGGCGATAATTTAAATTGATTTTCATAACTCCATTTTGTCTAGAATGCAGCAACCGAAAAGTATAATTATATTATTAATAATTATTGACAGTTATATATTTATAATCATCATCGTCACAGACATGCTTCATCCCTTAACTGCTAGATGTAGGTCTATTCATGTGCTCTATGTGCATACCGGACAATTCAACTCCATGTTACTCCAACCTGTTTTCATTCATCTATATTAACTAATGGCATTTTCCCCTTTTGGGCGACCTTTGGGAATCTAGTACATAACATCGATTGTCTATCATTAGTCAGTTCTCCTTGTAATATCCCCAGCCTATTGCTGTTTGAGATTTTTCTTTAGTAAAGGGTAGCCCCACATTCCCTTTTGCTCCTTCTTTGTCACTCTTTTTAATTATTCAAAGTATGCACCTCTCCGTATATTCCTCTAGGTCTTATTTGAATTCTGCGTAGCACATACATAGGGCGGTTTAAAATTATATATTAATTTTTACACGTTAATTTTTTTAAACGCGATATTTTTTGTAATCACTCTATATGTATAAAGAAGCGTTTAATTATATAACAAACTTACAAATGAGTGCTCAACGTTACCATGAAATCATTAATTAATATAACAAAGCATTATTTAAAGCCTGGAGTAAGGTTTAAGAACACGACTTTTTCGAGAGCCAACTGCTCCAGGAATCTCCTGGTGAAACTCTGTATTGTTTCGTTATAAATAAGTATTATAATTTGCAGCACACATTGCATTTTTATTTAAAACACTTACACAAAAAATTAGAGAACCGAAATCTTGCGTAAGCAAAAAGAGGGGTAAAGCATTTGCTTATTCCTTCTGACAAGGGGGAGAGGGGATTACAAAGTAGCCAGAAATGTGCTTACGTAATACTTAAATGGCCGATTACTTAATCCGTTATACCAAAAAATATCTTCGCTTTAAAAGGTCCCGATGTTATATACTTTATGCAGGGTCGTTATAAGCGGTAATTTTAGTATATCAAAATATAGCTAAGCAAATTTCTTGAGGTAATTCCATCGCTATAAACAGTTGGCTGTTATATCTGGTGTTATTAACAATTTCTACAGTTATATTAATTTAAAGAAATTAAAAACTATATTATAATTATTATTAAATATATGGCGAAATTTATTTGTAAAGATAGGCTAGGGATTGAAAACCCAAAGCTTAAAATTACATAATAATTTGAATACTACTACACTGCTATAGCTCTTATAGAGTTCACATTATGTATTACAAATGAGGTATAGGTAATGAATAATTGCTCGCAACAAAGATGATTTCACAGTACCTGGTGGAAACCGAACCTACGACCTCTTGGTATCCATCCAATGGTTTTTGTACCTCAGTTACCGACCACTGAACATCTCCCCTCTGCCAGCGCATGTAGGGCTTCGCGTTAGATGAGTTTTGAAATGGGGCAGTCCCTGGACTGCTTTTTAAACCACATCGACGTCAAAGAATAGGACATCCGAAAAGCGAGACTAGCTTGATAGTCAAGTGGACTTTAATATCACGCTAGTCTCAGACATTCGCTTCTTTGCCATCAATTTGGCTTAAAAGAGCAATCCAGGAACTGCCCCATTTCAAAAATCGCCTATAGTGAAGTTATATATACGCTCGCGGACGGGGAGGATGATCGGTCGGCTGTAGCTTAGTTGGAAGAGTCCTTCGCCGGATACGAAGAGGTCGTGGGTTCCGTTTCCACCTGGCACGGTGAAATCATTCTTTTGTTTGCGAGAAAGTTTTCATCAAATATTACCACATCATTGGCTATAATGAAACAAATTTCCCGGGTTTAAGTTCATCTAGCTGAATAAAATTATTATTATAAATTAAAGTGTTTAAAATAGTATTACTACAGACACGAACCTGGTATTCTGTACATCTGTCCGGAGCGGAAAAAAAATATCGTATTGACAGATTTTTACTATATATATAGTTAGCCAAAACAGTTGTATGGGAAGTCGTCCCGCGTAATATAAATTTTAGATTTCTTTCTTACCAAATACAGTTATAAGGTTGAATAAGGTTGAAATTGATGAATAGACATTTGTGTGATTACCCTCTAATATATTTTATAATTTAAAGGACCTTTTATTCAGTGGTAATTTGCTATTATCAGGTGCCCTATATATCCATAAAGAAAACTTAACGACAAAAACTACTATTTGTTAATTAAGAATTTGGACAACAAATACTTTTTATAATTGATGATTTGGACGTACTATAAATTTTTATAATCAATTAGAAAAATTACTAATTTTTATAATTAAATTTAGTTTGTTGATAATTTTGGTAACTATTGATTTAAGAAGTTTACGATTTGAACAGTTAACATCTGTAACTAATAGTTTTAATTATGTTAATAATTTGATCGATTAATAATTTTAAGCATTAATAGTTTGTGTTGGGAAAGGTTTTCATAATTATATTTTGTTTTTGCTTTAAGAAAAATAAATGAGAATTTATCTCATTTATATGCTTCTTGCAAATGTTGAAAGAGATGGGGATATTTAGTCTCTTCAAAACGGAAAATGTCGAAGGAACGGCACCAAATGGGGAAAAATTTGACAAGTCGATAAAGCAAAATTAAAACTCAGTTGATGGGGAATTTAAGGAAATGATCAAACCGATTATTGCCTTTTGCTAATTTACTGACAGCCGCTTCCAATTATCTGATTCCTAAAAGAACGTGATTTAATGAAAAATGCGTAGGGTTATTTCCCTAAACCTGGATGTTTGAGAAGGTAGCGGGATTATTAATTTTTGTTGGCGACAGCAGCTGAAATAATTATAGGTACTATTTACATTTCCCCACTTCAAAGAATATCCCTCGCGAAAGCGACGGTGTGGGATTTTTTTCTCTTTTCATCCCTTTCTTCAATGGGTTACGGTGTAGTTTTCCCAGCTGTCGTTTTCATCAAAACTAGCATATTTCATTAGTTGACACCAAATGGCGCCAAATGCTGATCCTGCTTGGATTAATCCATTCATTTAACATTGTCGCTTTCATGCTGTTTTTCATTTACTCCAGAATAAAACATAATTAAATTTTCTTGTACTCGTTCAAGTAAACTAAGTCACATTTGCGAAATTTAATTTCTTTTAATATATCTTTCAAAAGAGTAATAAATATCAAAGATATATTAAAAAGTTCCTTAATCATATTATATATAAATATATATATATATATATATGCCTATACAATAGGGCCCACTTGTATAATGAATTATCATTTAGAGAGTTAGCAGAGTAAACGAGAAAAATATAGATTTTGTTCAGTGTAGCGGTAAACTGCAATACAATTTGAGCTTTTTTTTAGGGAAAACCCAGAATCCTCAGATTTAAAGACATAAAATGGCGAGAATTTTTAAACAAAATGTGGAAAATTCTAAATACCATTTCAAGAAAACATCGGTCACTAAAGAAGTCTTTTGAACTGAGACGAAACAGAGAGAGAACAGGACCAAAACACTTTTCAGCACTTGAATTCGCAGAATTCCTGATCACTTTCATCCCTTTCACAACATATATATATAGTAGGGAATTACAGTGAACGCTTTTATTAGGTACAGTATTACACCGATGGATATGTGTTTAATGCCCTAAATGTTTTATCAAGTAAATGCAAAATTAACGTAAATGTTGCAAGATTGAGCGAACCATCGTAGGCCGTTTACTGAACATCTTCTCTAAATAAAGGTTATTTTACGAATAAATACTGTTATTTTATGTCTTTTTCTTTTGCTTATTGTACTTAAATTCAATTAGTAATATAATACCTTGTTTATTAAATTTCAACCAAATTCAAAACTGCATATTTTTATTCGTTGCATGCGCAACTTACATATACTTTATTTTCCAAGTCCGAAAATAATTTTTAATTAGAGCATTTAATTTATTAATTAATTTGGAACATTTAATGGGTGCTAAACCTTTTGCAATATACGAGCCCTACTGTACTAGCTAACCTTTGTTTAAAAATAAAAGTACCGACAGTGTAAATAAAACATAATATTTAATGAGTTATGTATATATTTATTTTATATAAATCGAACACTACGCAGATTAAATCAAACAACAATGTCAATCAATCAACGTTTATTGGCGTAGTGATACCAACGCCGATGGTATGGCGTGATTAGATGGTGAAACGTTCGAAAGAAAATAAATATTTCTGCCTTCGGTGGGACCTGAACCCACGACCTTCCACTTGCCGGGCGGAGGCTCTACCCACTGAGCTACGAAGGACAATATATAATCTCTTTACGAACGTATATATATTGTTGCCAGTTATTTCGCAGAATGGTGTAGTACATAGACTACTATTTAAACCAAATTGCAAAGAGACTGGTATTAAATTGATCGAAATGCACGTTGCAGCATATGTATTTATTTTATATAAATCGAACACTACGCAGATTAAATCAAACAACAATGTCAATCAATTGATTGATTGACATTGTTGTTTGAGTTATGTATATTTTATTTATTGTATGATTTCCGTATAACGAAGTCTTGTTGAATGTCCGTCAGTGATGTAACTACTATATATCATTGGGGGCCTCAAGAAACAGATAAAAATAGTTTAAAGGAGCTCATGTAATGCGCCTTAGAGAAAATTAGTTTTGATATCCAATAGAAAAGCTTGAGCACGTAAACCCCCACATTTTCTATGCCATTGATGCAGGTGATAATGACGTAATAAAAATATTTCCAAATATCGAAAAAAATTCTATGTATCAAATGAATTCATCACTATCAAATGAATTCATCACTATCAAATAAATTCATCACTATCAAATGAATTCATCACTATCAAATGACATTATCAAATGAATTCATCACTATCAAATAATATTATCAAAGAAAATTCATCACTATCACATAATATTATCAAATAAATTAATCACTATCAAATAATAATCTCAAATAAATTTTATATATATCAATAAAATAATAAATAAAAATTTTCAAAACAGATCGAAATTTCTCCTATAGTGATACTGTACTTTACAAAAGGTATGTGAACACTATTTGATGAATCCTTACCAAAATTTGTTGTGCAGCAAAACGTTAGAGAATATCTTTTACATAAATGTAAATACATATGAAAACAACAATATATATATATACGTTCGTAAAGAGAGTATATATTGTCCTTCGTATCTCAGTGGGTAGAGCCTCCGCCCGGCGGGTGGAGGGTCGTGGGTTCGGGTCCCACCGGGCGCGGAAATATTTATTTTCTTTCGAACGTTTCACCATATAATCACGCCATGACACCACGTTGGTGTCACTACGCCAATAAACGTTGATTGTTTGACATTGTTTAATTTAATCAGCGTAGTGTTCGATTTATATAAAATAAATATTCATATATTTATATAACATAACATATTACTATTTATATATTTATATATAATAACACAATATTATTATATAATGATTATAAAATATATTATATAATTCAAAAGAACATTGAAGGGGAAATCAGTTGGAGAACTGGGAGACGGGGGTGATTAGGGGATACGGTCTTTTGCTTTTACTTTATTCATGTGAGTTGTTCGTTTGTTCATTGGATCTCGATCCGGTTATGCATTGTGTTACATTTACTCGAGATCCAAATACATATCTGTCTGTCTGTCTGCCCGCCTGTCTGTCTGTCTGCCTGCCTGCCAGCTTGCCCATCCATCCACCTACCTACCTACCTCTCTGTCTGTCTGTCTATCTAATTATTGTGCATTATATATTGTATATTGTAAAAAAAAGGGAAATATGTATAGCATGTATGTAAATAAATAAATAAATAAAAACAATTAATATATATATATATATATTAAACGGTAAAACCTTTCTAAGGCGACCACCGTCTGATTTTGTGAATAAGGGGTAACTCAGAGAGGTGTTCTTCGAATGGAGGTAAATTTAACATCAAGGGTGAGAGAAAATCCGTTTCCAGAGAAAATGTTCGTTAATGGAGGTAGTCGCTGAATAGAGGTGATCGTTAAGATAGGTTTTACTGTGTATCGATTTTTTTTATGGAAACATCGACTTCAATATAAGTATGTATGGAGGTGTCCAACTGTATTTCATATTCAGTAAATTCGTGTTTCCAAAATGGGTTCATTGTAGCCAAAAGCAGGAAAGATAGCCAAAACTAGAAGCCATAAACTAGCCTCTTTCGTATTTGCTTTATGACAAGCCCCACTGATCACACGTAGAAAAGAGGGATCGCCAAAACGAACCGAACTACAAATTAGCTTATACTTACTACGATCCACTTCCAACACGGCGCAATAATACTGGAACGAGTATGAATTGTTGGTTCTGCACTTCACGTTCTTCCAAAGAGCAAATTTGCTTACATGAAAATCCCCTGCTGCCGACTTTTGTTAACCTTCTTTATATATCGGGTTTAGAGCACTAAATTTAGAATATCATCATCATACAATATCATCATTATACATCATCATACATCATCACCTGTATTCAACAATTGTCTGTCCACTGTTGGATGAAGGTCCCTATAAGTGACCTTCACACATGTCTATTTCAAGAAATTCATTCCCACGTTACGGCAACCTGTTTTCTTATTTCATCCGCCCATCTAGTTTGAGGACGTTTCCTAGGTCTTTAATAGCCTTTCGGAATCCAGTTGGGAATTTCAGTTGTCCGTCGTTGACCAGCTCTTCTTGTGATATGCCCAATCCATTATCACTTTAGTTCTTTGCTTTGACAATGAGGATGAAATTTGCATACATATGTAATATTACCTCCCGATGAGGGACACTCACGGAACCGGACATTTTGTCCTTTAAATAGAGGTATTCCTTATTCGGAGGTGTCCTTTACAGGAGGTGAGACTGAATTTATGCATCAGTTGTATCGCGTCATTCGGTTATAATAGGGTTGTCTCCAACCTTTTTGGACACCGGACCACTTAAAAAATTTGTGCGGATCTCGCGGTCCAGCGGATTCAGAAAGTTTCGTAAAAAAAAAAAGAAATGCAACCACCACTTAAATGCAAAAATCTTCTCTTCAGAGTTATTTCCAGTTATTTATTTATTTGTTAACTTGCGACAAGGAAAGGGGCCACCCATGCTGTTTTTTCTGATTTCTGAAAAAGATAAAAATTAAATTTTTCCTTTGGATTTTTTTTTACATTTTAAATATTTGTCGGCGGGCTGGATTAACAACGTTGGCGGGCCGGATTGTGGCCCGCTGACCGTATGTTGGACAACCGTGGTTTATAGTATCAAAATTTCGGCGGCCTTCTGAATGTCGTTTTAACCGAGCTAGGCCGTGTGCCCATGCTTTAATGTCAATTACGGCAGAGCAATAAATAGACAGGATTTCACGACCCTAATACTTTGCTGACAAGAGAAATCCTTTAGCTAGTGATGTAAATTTCAATGTCACTATTAAAAATTGCAACTGACAGAAGAGGTTCACGGACCTATAAACAACTATAAATGCAAAACATCCTCCGATATACATGCCAAGGGAAACTCAAATTCCAATTAATGGACCTTGGGGGGGTAACTCCGGGGATCATAATCCCTTTTCCCTTTCGACTGAAAGGATTTGTCCCCAGCATTTTGGGTAGGGTGGGGGTTCTTTCGCCAAAGGGTTATTTTTTCCCGACAGTTCGAAGTCTATTGATCTTTCCAATTCGCGTAAAGAATGGAAGTAATCGGTAGTGTTGGCGGACTTTTATGTGGACTCAAAGAAGCGGGATAATTAGCAACAGCATTACCCTTCTCCTCTAGTTATTATTTTGAGATAGGCATTGAAGAGTAAACTGATGAAACTTGGATAGCTGGATTCGATACATGTTTAGAAAATTACATGTGCGGAAAATGAGGGAATTTTGCATTGTGAATACCAACTCATTAAAACCGGCACGAGGGATTTCTTTGCCCTCTATTTTGAAAATTTCCCTATTCTAGCACCTTGTTTGCTTAGCTCTCGAAGCAGCGCGTCTAGAATTCTTTAAAGAAAATGTAGAGATATATGATAATGAAGTTCACATGTGTGCCTATGTACATAAAGAAAATTGAAAATTACCTGCAAGTTTCAGACTGTTTTCCAGGAAGAGCTTTTGCCATTATACTTACAAAGTACTATGTCATTATAACCACTGGAGAAATCGTGCACTTTGTTGAGCACATTTTGCTATTCATACGCTTTTAAAAGAATATACTTTTGCAAATCTTTCTCATTATTTCTTTCAAGTCATTCCCCTCTTCATTGAATGAGATTGGGAAGGCTGACTTCCATTCACGAATTGAGAATGTTCGTTCTTCTTAATGAATGAATTATTATACTCATTCACTTTAGGGAATGATTAATTTTATCATTCTGCATTATCCAGGAATATAGCACGATTTTGTGATGGACACAAGCACGAAATTGGAGGTGTACATAGTTAGCTAACTGTACGAGGTAGCAATTGCCGTTGAGACACATATCAGCGCGCACTGCTGGCCCCAGTTCGCCTTAGAAAAACATGCCATATTTCATACGAATGTCATCATAACTCTCACAACTAACGCCACACACAACCTCAACTTTTAACAGAAAAAAAATTCGTTTTAAATGTAAACTACTGGCAAAAATTCCTTACAAGACAAATTAATCTATCAATGTTATCACTGGTCTGATGTTATCGATGATAAAGAAAACTCATGCACCTTCAAAATAGTTATTAACAGAACAAACTGCACACACCACTTTTAACGACACAATGTTGTTGCAGCCGGGGCTTGCTCAACCATCAAAGCATGACAACACTCTCAGCAACCACTTTAGATGAGCGCAATTATCTGAACGTAATTGAGCATCTAAACAAAATAATGAAAATTTTAGACTTCTTGGGAAATGTACATAAGCGTCTTTTAAAAGAATTTCGTCATTTTCATATTTGGATGTTTAGAAATTGACGCTTTACGTTGCACATGCCTTGTCTTTACCTATATTTTTACCGTGAGGCTTTGGATATAGAGTAGAACATCCATATATCTACAGTCTCTATATTACGACGTTTTTGTGAATTGCCGTGGTTATTATATTGAGAAACTCTTTCTATATATCAAATTTTTTAATGTTGTCAGACAGCGGTTCCCCATTTCCCTGAAATTTGTGAGAAATCTAACATTTCGAATAAAACAAATCTTGACGTTTTACATGCTAAAATACCCAAAAAATACCTTCCGTCCTTAACACTGCTGCCATTGGGTTTAATACTTATGTTGGTGAAAATATCATCACCCTTATGAGAACGGAAAAGTGTAAAAAAATAAAATAAATGAGAGCATATGAAGAATTGACGTTTTCTGAAAACGATATTTAAAGTTCCAGTTTTTAATGACTTTAATTGGGAAAATTAAGTATAGATTAAAATTAAAGCAATTTAAAATTCGAAAACAAATTCGCGCTTTTAATATGATACAATGAATGAAGTCTAATAGCTTAAAAAATATGCTTAATTAAAAGCAGCCCAAAATGAGCATTTGGCATAAGGGTGACGATAGCGTTCCTCAAATAATTTTCTCTTGAAAAGTGCTCCGTAATTCAAAAAAGTTGAAAAGTGCTCCGTAATTCAAAAAAGTTGAGAACCGCTCTTGTAAGGTATTATTACCATTACTAATAAATTTGACAACCACATATAATTAGCTCAATCTAGGAGAAAAAAAAATCCTGGATTTGAACCAGGGTGCCTCCTTCGAGCCCGGAGTATCTTGACCACTAGACGGAGGAGATATTATTACCCTTCACAGGGATAACAAAATTGCCAAATAATGGTCAACACAAAAAGCCACCAGAGAGAGATTCTTGTGAGGTTTTCGTGGGAGGTTCTTTTTATTATTAATAAATTTGACACCCACTTTTAATTAGCTTTTTTTATTTAGGAGAAAAAGGACGCCGTCCCCTTCCTAGATTCGAACCCGGGTCCCTCCATTGAGACCAAAGTATTTTGACTGCTAGACGAAGGAGGACATGGAACTGGGACAACGAGATACTATTACCCTTCCCAGGGATGGGATAGTGTCTCTTTTTCACCTATATCAATAAAGCTCTAGTTGAGTTCAAACGTAGGCGTCAAAACTTATTAAGTTTAAATTTTTAATGCAAATCGGGATAATTTGGTCATTCAGCATTCTAACATGCTATAGCGTATTTGTTCATTCAGCGTTCTAAAATGTTATATCGCTTATAGTTATAGCTTATTTGTTTATTCAACTTTCTAAAATGTTACAGGTTTATATAGTTATAACGTATTTGTTCATTCAGCGTTCAAAATATTATAGCGCTTTTTATAGTTATAGCGTATTTGTTTATTCGATGTTCTAAAATGTTATAGCGCTATGTAGTCACATCGTATTTGTTCTTTTAGCGTTCTAAAATGTTATAGCTATATATAGTTATATCGTATTTGTTCATTTAGCATTCTAAAGTGTATGGTTTTCCTTTGGACAAAAATGCTTCTGACTATGTATTTCATTAACCTCATGGGTTTGAACACGTGTATAATAAACCATCATCGATATTTGTTACGAAGCGAGACATTAAAAGGTTTACGACACAGAAGTAAGTGAGTATGAAAACTACATAAAAATGATAGTTTATGACGTAAATCCAGTATACTTTTTCTCGTTAATTCGTGTTTTTAATCATTTACATGGGCATAATTTGGAAATAATGCAATGCACATTTACTTAAGTGGTAAGAAAGACGAAACAATACGTGAAATATCTTACAAATATTTAAAAACAACGTTAAAAGCGTATCTACGATGATTTATTAACAAAAATTAACGCGTTTCGGGCGAACAAATTAGTCGCCCTTCTTTGGGAATACACAATACTTCTTTCTGTAAGTGTTCTGGATTTACTCCAGGGCGAGTTTCTGGTGGATGCTTTTAGCTTTTCCGCACAAGTTCTAATATAGATATCGTACAATTAACCATCAACTAATTTCAATCTCACTTTGCAGTCACAAATTTATAATTCACAATTTTACAGTTACTTTTACAAATGCTAATTAATCACAAAAACCATCCACTATCCCGAATCATTCACGAGTGGCTGGAGCGACGTCCGCCATTGCCCATCACCTACACGATACTAAAATGTGAACAACCAAGAGTGGTGTTTCCATTCACATAGTTTCAGAGTTGCTATTGCGATGGTTTTTCTGTAACGAAGATCTCCTATCGAACTCGACTGTGTTGAAGCCTTCTTTATCAACAAATTTTAAGACACTATAGTGAACGATCATATATCTATACCCTTCTTCAACTTCATCCGGAAAAACTTTCTCAAATCCACATCACAAAGTACTTCCACTTCCCCGGCGCTCCCCGCTTTTACCACAAACATTTTTTTTCTAGTTTTCCAACGTTTTCTCACAGTTTCAGTTCTTTGGTAAATTTGGCCGTATGTCGACTAATACGGCATCCTAAAATTAATCGATTTGTTTTTAAAAAAGCGATCGCAATGGCAACTCTGCAACTATGTGAATGGAAATACCATTCTTGATTGTTGACATTTTAGTATCACGTATTCCCGAAGAAAGACGACTGATTTGTTCGCCAGAAACGCGTTAATTTTTGTTAAATCATAATAAATAAGGTTTTGAAGTTGTTTTTAAATATTTTTAAGCTCACATTTACTCTTTTATAAAGAAGAGTTCATCGGTTAGGGATTTATATCTCACTAAATACAGCATACTACACAATACATGTGCTTGGCGCAGTATAGCCCAGATGCTCTTGCGCCATAAAAAATCCAAACAAATGAACAGTACATGTGTATAAAAATCGTTCATGTAGATTGATATTCCTTTTATTGAAGTTCGACTTTATTTAGTCCTAAATTTTTAGAGCAATGTATATTAATAGACTCAACATTAGATATTAATTTGACTTATCAACCAGGAGTGAATTTAAAATATTTCGAGAAGATCGTTCAAGAGGGGTGTTTAGATTGTATTTATTGCGGGTCGTGCATACTGAAATCAATGGTACGTGTGTAATGAAAACAAAGAACGTTTGCAGAGATACATGTATTACCAAATCTGCTATTTCGAGTTCCATTGAACAGTCCCAAACAAATCTTTGGATATTCTTCGGACGAAAAACGCCGCCATAAGATAATAGTAATATATTTAAAAAATAATCTCACGCTTGGAAAGCACTTTGCTCTTGACCTTTCAACTCTTTCAAATGCCCCTCACTCATATTTTATCGAGAAGGCGAACTCCAAAAACCCCATAAACTAGAACCAAGGCGACAAACTGAATGGAATTCGTTTAAAACCCCGTTTCATAGTCTTGTCGCGAGCAATAGCTTATTTGGCCACAGATTTTTATTAGCTCCAAACGAATTATGAGCTGAAGTTTTCAGACTCCCTCCGAAGATAAATAAGTTTCAAATAACACGGCCACTTAAAGAAGTGGAATTCTATTTGGCGGTTAGTGAGGCCCTGCTTATTGCTCTGCGTGTCTATTCCATGCATAATTCTCTAATAAAATTAATGTTCCATCTTCGAAGGATTTATGGTCGGACGTCAGTTGAGAAATAGTCGTTTAGATGCAACAGCGGGACTTGAGATTCGCTATCGCGAACACCATCTTGAAGAGTCTTCAACTGCCGTAATATCTTTCTTATTGGTTTCACGCGGAGCTCCATGCAGAGTGACCAATAACAAAGCAACAAATCTGCTGCTTAAGCTCCTATTCGTTGTAAAATTATCCAAATATAACAGCTTATTTAAATTTATGTGTTCAAAATAATTACATTTAAGAAGACCCATGATACACATGTGAATTTCACGGATAGATTTGTAAGCCTGAAGATTTTTTTTTATATGTCGTAGATTACGACAACAGATGTGCAGAAAAAATCCTCCCACTTTTCTCAGATACTCATAAGCGTATATAGATTAATGATATTGAGGAAAGAGTGTACATTTATGGAATATACTGGGAAAGAGCTTACACTCCTTAAATATACTAGGAAAGAGCTTACACTCCTTAAATATACTGGGAAAGAGCTTATACTCCTTAAATATACTGAAAGGGAAATTAAGTGGGTTATACAGGGTGCTCCAAAAGTTCATAAAAAAATAAAAAATTATAATGAAGAAGTGCGGTTTGCAGGGAAATTTTTTTAGAAAATTCGGATTGTTTTTAGTAGCAAAAAAAAAATTTAGTTTAAAAATCAATCTACACACCTGACAACTCCAAAAGGCAATGAGTAGGACAACTATGTGTTCCATCGATTTATTATTGCAACAGTTGTTCAATATGACCTCCAAAGCATTACATGACAGAACTAAGGCCAACACCTCATGATATGTGGCCATTTCTCGTCTTCAGTTGTTTCACTGTACGAAATTTTCGCAACGCAGTGGCTTCTAATTCAACATTCAGGTAGAAGAACTTCATAAGCAACGCTTGATCTGGCAACGATGACATTCGCAAATTATGCAGTACTTTGGATTCTAATGAACTCTCCACGTTCATCCAGGTCTTCTATTCCAAGCCTGCATTGCATACTTCTGCTACATAACTTGCGTATCAGCGCAGTCTGCAGGTGACTTTTAAACTAAAATTTTCTGCAATAACAAAATAAAAAAGATTTTTCTAGACATTTTTTCGTGCAAGCCGCAATTCTTTATCATTTTTTGTTCCTTTTTTATGATTTTTAAAGTTTCTACGAAATTTTGACGCACCCTCTATATACTGAGAAAGAGGTGGCTATACTGATGGAAGTTTACACTGATTAAATATATGGAAAGACTTAAGTTGATTAAATATACGGAAAAGACTTACGTTGATTAAATATATTAGGAAAAATTTACATTGATGAAACATTCTAGGAAGAGCTTGAATTTGTTAAACATACTGGGAAAGAGCTTGTATTTATTAAACATACTAGGAGAAAGCTTATGGCTGTTAAATATATTGGGTAAGAATTTACATTCGTTTCTTCATATCTGACGAACAAGAAGTACATGAATAGATGTGAACATGAATGAACATGAATAGATGTGAATGCGCAGACATGAATAAACATGAACAAGCACCGAACACTAAGTAACCCGATTCGATTTTTGTAGATATTTAAATGAACATCTTTCATTCAGGGTCTGTAAATGCGAGCTTCCAAAACGGGAGTTCCAGTTTTACCACATAGATTCAACAAGAACATAAACGAACGCCCAATTTTCATTTTCTTTCATTCACATGAGTTTCAGTTCAATCAAGTTCATTTACATTGTGTTCCTTCATATGGTGTGGATAGTACCATAGACATAGGGAAAAATGACGCAAGCAATATGCAAAAAATCTCAGCCAGCAAATTGAAAAAACATTTTTACTGTAAAAAATAATACTGAAAATATTTAAGTATTAAATCGCATCTGCGATGTAAGATACGTTAAGTTCTATAGAGTGTTATAGAAATTATTGCTATATGTGGAAGGTGTATGTGAATTATTCCTATTTGACATCCGCATGCCACTCGTCTTCGCTGGCCCTCTCTCTTGGAGCCTTTCATGCCCCAAAGCCATAAAAATTCCGACGGAAAAGACGTTTGTCTTTTCGCTAATAGTTAGAACATGGACATCTCTTGAATCCTAAAGAAAAAATTCACGGGTTTCTCGTGCTCACAGTATCTCAGAACAATCATTCATTTTGGACGATGTGTGTAAATGCTGCGAGACACGAAATGGAGCAAATTTTTTCTTAAATCTACGATTCCCGGAATGTCTTGGAAAGTGATAGACAAGATGGTAAATCGTGTTAAATCCGTTTAGGTTTGTTCTGGAAAAAAAGGAAAATTTAATCGGATGAAAACTGGAAAATAAATTGCTGAGGTGATTCTTTGAGACGCCTGGTTTGTCTTCCGGATATAATCAACCTTACTTTCTTATTTCCCGGAAAGCAAAATTTAGGACAAAAAATAGTCCAAACAATTTTTCAGGATAAAATCTAACCATTCCCTTGTTATTCTCATTTATAGTTAAAGCAGCAAAATTCTTGAAAAAATTTAGAAAATGATCGAATAAAAAACACTTTCGTTTTTAATTTGACCTAACATACTTTTCTAAACCTTTCTCTTACATATGTATTCTTGTACTTGCATGCTTTAATACCATTAATAAAATATACTTTTTTTGTACTTAAGATCGATACGAGCTATACAAATCTGAAAAAAAACCATTTGTGCAAGTTACATTCTCGGCTCGTGCGGCAAAATGTATGTCCAAATAAATATATGAAAAGGCAGAGATGCTAAGCTACTAAATAAATAGGCAGACGGGTGCAATGGTGTAACTGAACCTCTATAGCACAATGCCTTTGTATACGACCAAGTTGCGCAAGGATCGAACCCACACCATCAAACCCAAGTATGGTGATCATATCCAATTAACTACTGGGTTGCCCTGCGGTGGCGCAGTGTGGTAACGCGTTCTCCTATTGCGCGGCTAATCCGGGTTCGACTCCCAGCAGTGCAAAAAGAACGCTTACTCAGAGATCTCATAAAAGATCGCACTGCTCACTGTAGTCCGGGGTTTGGTTCCCCAGGCCTTAAGAGGTTCGGATTCCTCGGAAAACAGTAGGTCCCGGCGCAGCATGACCACTGTAGTCTTTGAGCCGTAAAACCAAAAAGAAAGCGAACTACTGGGTTGCAGGTTAACAGTACTGCGGCCATCGCGTTTAAACCAGTATAAACTCGTATAACGAACAGTAAATTATAAGCACAGACTTTAAGGAACATAAATATATGCGCTATCACAAATCTTTAAAGCTCAGTAATTATTCAAAATATTTAACACGAAAATATTTTTGAATTCCTTTCCATAAACCTAACGTCATGAAACAGCTCTCGGAAAAATAAGCTTCTGGTTTTCAAATCAAACAAATTTTGTAAGACTTTTCTAAGTTGATGGTCTGTTTTGGACAGTTTTCTGCTTTTCTTGCATTTCTGATAAGAGTTTCTCGTGGAGAAAAGACTAAATATCGCCCAAACCCTCAGGGAAAATCTTTTATCCAAAATATTTACCCGCGGCCCGTCATGTGTTGCTGATTTATTTTTCTGCGGCCAGCGACTTAGAACAGGGATAAAGGGAATAAATATATTTCCTAAATTTTTCAACAGTTTTGACATATCGCCCAAGGATTAACCAATTTCCTTTGGCCCAATGTTATTAACTTTGCTTTTACGAAATTTTCACTTTTAATGGATGGGATCGACACTCGTTTAATTGTCGATATTCTTATTGACTGCTTGATGTTTAATTTTAAAATTTTTCATTTTACAAAATAAATTTTACAATCCAATTTATTGAGGCAATCTAATACCATCAAGCGCTTAGAATTTAACTTATTTCAGCAAGATTAAATGTTATATATTGCATTTTATTCGATTTCTCATAAGTTCTGCTACTATATATATTTAATTTCCATCTAAAAGTGTCTAGAAAATGATAAAGAAATATTCATAAGTCTCAAACAATGTGCAAAATTGTCATGAAATGTCCAAAATTTTCATGAAATATTCAAGATTTTCAAACAATATTCAAGATTTTCAAACAATATTCAAGATAATCATGAACAGTTCAAAATTGCTATAAAGTTTTCAAACTTTTCATGAAGTCATGAAATGTCCAAAATTGTCATGAAGTCATGAAGTGTTCAAGCTTATCATGAAGTCATGAACTGCTTAAGATTATCATGAAATATCCTACGTCATTAAGAGTTGCCCAAATCTGTCAAAAAAAATACAAGATCATCAGAAAATGACCAAACGTCAACAAATGTCCAATATTGACAAAAACGTCCAAGAAATATAAAAATATTATCAAAAGCATCCAATAAATATAAAATATTGTCACGAAATATATAAGATTAGCAAAAATATTCAAAACGCCAAAAGCTTTCGAATATTTTTAACGATTTTCGATATTTTTCTTCAACTGTATAGAAAAATATCCAAATTTATTAAAAATATTCGAAAAATTAGCAACTTTTCCTGGAGTATCTTTAAGTGTAACTGATATTTATTGTTAGATAAGCCATTATTATTCCAATATTGTTAAGAAGATTTCAAGTGATTAAGAATTTGGTTATGGCGAGTTAAAACAATTGATGTGTATTGGTTTTGATATTCTTACTACAACTGCTAATGAATATCTAATAAATTCGAAACGTTTGCCACAGTAAGTTGGAACATAATCTGGAATGAATTGTATAAAGTTGATATTTTCAACGGAAGAAAGAATTGTTCAATTGCAAAAATTCATTTATATATTGTTTTGTGAGGGATTCAAAAAATTTGGCAACAAGATCTGCAGAAAATACCTGATTTGAAAGTTGTCAGAATTGTTTAATTATTAAAAGTGCAAGAACTGATAAACTCAGAAAAAGTTGCAAGAAATGGTGGACTGAGAAAAAGTTACAAGAAATGATGAACTGTGAAATTTGCAATAAGTCATGAACTGTAAAAATTGCAAGAATTTATATACTTGTAGGGTTACCAATTGCAGTTTCTACATTTATAGATTTGGTTATCGTTCTATGACGGATTGCAGAACGATGGAGCGGTGATAGACTCCATAATATCACCGATAGATTATAAGTTATATCAGAAGGGTTTTAGCTCCTGCGTCAACTCACGTGGATTGTTACCCTGGAACCTTATCGAAATTAAGTCAGGGATACCAAGATACAGATGAACCATGTAGACAGCATGTCTCTACGTTACACAAATTATTTACAATCACATAGCAAAATAACTTAAATTGTTATTATGAATGTCCATCATGGGCAGCGTGACCATCTCGCTAAGAGTCCTACCGAAAGAATGTCTTTTATTGGTGTTCGCCTCATCGTCTCTACACTCGCAATGATCTTATTGGCTGTTCACCCTTTTCATACGCAAATGTTCATTGGTTACCCCTTTAACACTAATTGATGATTTGCTGTTCCACTCAAGGGTTCGTGGTGTCACACTCGGAGGGTCGTAATCACCATGTCCAGCAGGAAATGTCTGTCAAGGAGTTTGAAGAAATACAATTAAGTTATCCTTGCACCGTACCGTGTTGTACACTAAACTCAATCGTCGCCTGCAGCTAATATCTTTTCCGTCGCCGGGAACAGAGCGAACCGCTGATGAGTCGGTCCATCTGGATTCTGGATGGGAAAAGCGTATATGCGGGGAAACAAAATGGTGAACATTAAATCATGATTAAACCTTTTGGAAATGTGGGTTCATGTATCAATGATCATTCATGAGTGATGAGTCAACGATATTCATGAGTCCCTACATACTGATAAGTTGCAAGAAGTGCTGACCTGAAAAAATTACAAGAAATGACGAACTAAAAAAGTTGCAAGGAATTATATACTGATAAGTTGCAAGCAATGATGAACTGAGAAAATTGCAAGAATTGCTAATGAACGAAAGTTCTAGAAATTTACAGGTTTCGGAAAATATAAAAAATTGTTGAATTATTGAATTACAAAGTGAAATATTTAATAAAAAAATATTTATTTAAAGATACTGAAATTTTTATTGTTACTTATAAAACGCCAAGCAATTGCAAGTGTATTTTAAAAATGATATTTTAGTTTAAAAAGCAACATTTTCCTATTTTGATCATTAAGAAATTCGCTAATGGAATAATGCCATCGAAAAACGAATGCGTTGCTTATGCACATATATTTTTATCTTTCACGCTCTGATGTTCACGTGAAAAACATTGCTGTAAAATTCTGCTAAGCATAGATACGCTAGAACAAACTAAGAAAGAATTCTTAACTAATTTGAGACTAGAAAATTAATCAGAAGTCCCTAATTAATTTTTTCTGGCTTTCTGCATTAGAAGTCGGGGAATTAGGTGCCGCGAATTAAGAAATCTTCAGCCTCCGATAACAATTAGGGCTAGCTAAAATGTTCAACAGCTGTTTCAGAAAGTAGCTTAATAGCGTCTTTTGTTTTTTAATCGTGTTTTTGAATTTCAGTTTTTAAATTTTAATTTTAAGGCGGGTAACGGGATTTTCAGCGCAGCACCAAAACTCGGTTCACTGGATATTGTACATCGTTAGACATCCGTAATTAATTGTCATCTCTTCAAAAGCCGATTACAATAATAGCGAAATTAGTTGAGGTGGGCATCAAAGTCAACTTTAATAGCAGGTTTTCTATATTCGCTAATTAATAAATAGTTCTGGCATTACGTTTTTCTTTCGTTTTTTGTTGGCATCATTTTTAGCGCCATTGCAATTCTGGCCAAATTAACAGAGCCTGAAAAAATGTATGCTTGGGTTTAATAATTGTATCCAGTCCTGACGTCATCATCATGTTTTCAACGTCTATTGTTTTGCAGTACAGCCTTTCGATGCCGAACTGTCAACCTCTCAAATGATGACGAAATTGTCGGTCATTGGAGTACTATGGTAAGCGATTGACGTTACCCAGGCCCAGAACGCGCAGTCAGTTTCGAGAGCGGTCACCCTCTCAAAAGCTGGCCGTGCCCACTGTTGCTTAATAATCTTCGGCAATCGAATGTGATCCCGTATCTGCAATAGACGGCCATGTGCAAATGACGTCACGTCATTGGCTTGACACACGACCCAAGTGACGTGGCCCATGACGTCATAATTATTCTCGTCTAAGTGGTAGCCAATTAGTTGGTTGGTTTGTTGGTTTTTTATTGCGCAAGGATGCCAAAAGTAATACTGCGCCAAACAAGGTGAGGCCAAAATTAGATACCCTCATTCAAATATTAAACTCCAAACGATACAAAAAAAGCTTCCATTAAGATTATCGTCACAAGATGTTTCCATGGGTTGTAGCTCATGGCCAGCTTGTCCTTCTTAATGAAATGCCGCATAGCCACACCGATCTTTTTCTGATGTCTCTCCTCATTTGCACATGTCCTACTTCTGTGTCTTCAGAAACTAACTTTACCCCACTCTCACCTCTCCATGGACACAGCTTTGGGTTCAATCCTTTCTAGCGACCTTATGCTGCTCTCTACTGTAAACTCCGTGCCTTGCTTTCTATATCAAACCGACCTCCATTCACTCCCTATATCACTTTGGACTTTGCTCAACCCTTCTCTGGGTATACAGAATTACTAATCTGACACTTCTCATCTTTCTGCTACTCAATTAGCAAAAACGAATGAACGAAAACTACAATGAATTAAAATACATGAGTTTCGATATTGCCACCTTGGGACGTGTTTAAAATTATGTTTTCTGCTCTAGTCCAATTACAATGAAAATGTATGATGAATTTTCTCCGAATCTTAATAATCGTACATTAACAATACATATATTGTTAATCATACATTAACAATATATGTAATCCAGAAAATAAACCAAAATCAGTAAAATCCTTTAGAATTTTACTTTTTTTTCACGTCTTATAAAGGCAATCCCTTAAATTATATTCTAGATTTTCATTCTGCTATTCATCGCACGTTTCCAAATCTGTTCACTAAGTTGGCACAAGTTTCTCTAATGTATAAAAAATCGAAAGTCCATGATAGTAATAATACAGTGGTACCTCCGAATAATGGACACCTCGATTTAAGGGACAGAATCTCTGGTCCCGTGTTTGCCCCTTCTTGAAAGACAGCACGTGTAAGATATTATTACCCTCCGCAGGGATAACACAATTGCCAAATATGGTCAACACAAGAAAGCCTCCGGGGCGAGAATTTTGTGAGTTTTCGTGGGGGAATTTATTATACAATAATTTTTGCCACCCACGTTTTAATTACAGCTCAAACTAGAGCTTGTGTAATTTTGGAGAAAAAGAAGCGCCGTCCTCATCCTGGATTCGAACCAGGGTCCCCGCGTTTAGCCCGCGGTGTCTTGACCTACTAGACGAACGAGGACAAGAACAAACGCATTTTTCTCCGTATATTAGGATATAAGATATTATTTAAAAAAATCTCTAGTTTGAGCTTATTTACACGTGGGTGGCAAAAATTATTGTATAATAAATTCCCCCACGAAAAACTCACAAAAATCTCGCCCCGGAGGCTTTTCTGTGTTGACCATTATTTGGCAATTGTGTTATCCCTGTGAAGGGTAATAATATCTTACATCCTCATATACGGAGAAAAATGCGTTTGTTCTTGTCCTCATTCGTCTAGTAGGTCAAGACACCGCGGGCTCAATGCGGGGACCCTGGTTCGAATCCAGGATGAGGACGGCGCCTCTTTTTCTCCAAATATAAAAAAAGCTCTAGTTTGAGCTACTTAAACGTGGGTGGCAAAAATTATTGTATAATGAGAAATAGCGCTGTAATAATAATAATATATAAACTGCAAACGAGTCTACTTAAAGAGAATGTATCGCAGTCCAACTGCTACTTAAGCGCATGCGCAATCGTTACAGATACAGTAAAAACCTAACAATTAATATGTTTTATATATTATATTTTGCATTTCCTTACTTACGGTTCTTAAATTTTCGGGAGAGTCCAACACCCAATTATGTTTGAGAACTGAGCCCTGATATGACGCCATTGGTACACTGAGTGTTCATAAAATTATAACTAATCTTATGCGAAGTAGTTTGTACGTGATACTGACCTAACCAGTAAAAGTGGCCTACACGTGTAAGTATGAAATATTGATATTTTAATTAGTGACAAAGCCGTTTGTTTAAGTTTTAGGGCGCAAGAACAGCAAGAGTCGTGCTGTGTCGGGATCTGCAGTTTTCCGAGGATTGTGAGCCCCCTTAATGGCCTAGGGAACCAACCACCAGACTACGGTGAGGACAAATCTGTAGATTTTGTGTATAAAGCTGAGGATTTCTCGTAAATCGGAGAAGAGTTGGTATGATATTTTCGTAAATCTAACGTTTATGAGTGGATCAAAGAATGCCCTTGTTAAAAGCTATAATTAGTTTATCCAAAATGGCAAAATTCCCAGCTAGCGGGTAACGACAAGGATATTTCATCTGATGCGTCAACTGTTAGAAAGAAGGGTTACCTGAGCAGACGTTCCGTAAGACCTCGTTAGTGATAAGGTCCATCAACACAAGCAACTCGTCTGGCGTATTCTGCAACCGCTTGTAGATTGGGAGATGGAAGATTGGAATAACACGTATCGGTTCGAAGAATCATGTTTCCTATATATTGGAGTTATTTTCCGGTTATACAACAACTATACTAGTGGAAGTTATATGATAGTTTTGTATTTATTTTCTGTTTTTAACTGTATATTTTAAGCCACGGTATAGTGCTGTGAGTCGCCAGGGACAGGATCTTCGGTTTTACATGCCATTTGAACCACGACACAGTACCACATAGTTCACTGGAAGTTGAATGTAGCCCAGTCGAATCGAATGAGATGGACTTAACCGCTGGATGCTTTAAGTATGTTTCTGATACGAGTTGAAAATATAGGCGTACGCAGAAAGTTCGTAAGGGGGGTCATGGGCGCAATGGGGGTTTACAGAGCTACAGCTCATATATTCCTTTGTTAAATATACAAAATTTCATTGCGATGGGGGTTAAAATCCCTATCAATACCCTCCCTGCATACGCCAATGGTCATAACCACTGGTGCGTAATGAACAACGTCTTAACGCCAATTATCACATCGTACTGTTTGCTGACCACACATATTCTCATGTGATTTTACTTGTACCTACAGAATAGTAGCGTCTTCCAGATGGTATTTCTCTCCATGTCGTCATCTTTTGATGATAAGCCAATTAAACTTAAATACTTACGTGCTATGCTGAACCTAAGTGAATATATATGAATAGTGCTGAACCCAAGTGAATATTTATGAATAGTGCTGAACCCAAGTGAATATTTATGAATAGTGCAGAACCAAAGTGAATATTTATGAATAGTGCGGAAGTCAAGTGGGATGACCCAAGTGAATGTATATGAATGATGCTTAATTCAAGTGAATATTTATGACTAGTGCTGAAAAATGGAGTAAAACAGGTGAGATTTGAAAAGCACCAGTTCCGTTCATAGATTTGGGATCAAATTATTTCCTAATCCTGACAATAGTGTATAGACAGCAGATGTAGCTGGCAGTACGGTTTATAGACGAAAAATACACAGTGTGCGCAATTAGGAAGAGCCCTATTGCAGTTTTCTGCCCGAAGAATAAATGCAGTATATCACGCTTAACATACTGTATACTTTGCATCTTAATACTAAGCATATAAAACTGGAAACACCACATGCTGTGCCTTACAGTATGAAGTATGCAACACTTAAAATGGTGAATGCCGTAACACGAATCCTTGACAGAAAGTTACGAATAGATCCGTTTGTACTGAAATATAAAAATACGGATTTATTCGTAACTTTCTGTCAATGATTCGTGTTACGGCATTCACCACTTTAAGTGTTGCATACTTCATACTGTAAGGCACAGCATATAGCGTTTCCAGTATTATATACTTAGTATTAAGATGCACAGTATACAGTATGTTAAGCGGGATATACTGCATTTATTCTTCGGGCAAAAAACTGCAATAGAGCTCTTCCCAATTGCGCACACTGTATATTTTTTTCAAGCGTACAATTTGGTTTAATGTTAAATTTGGAAATCTTCCGAAATTGCAGAGCGTGTTGGGAATTGCAGCTTTCCGCACTGTTATTACATAACTTAATCCTTCAGATGGTAGAGGCATGCACGCTATTTCTAATGCACCTCAACACTTAGAATCGCTTAAACTCCTCCGTTGGAACAAGCAAGTATCCAAAAATGAGAACCCCTTCAAATTAATTCATGGCCAGAAAATTACGCAGACTGCAATTAAACGACGCTCTCAGCACCTAAAAGGACTAAAAATTAGAGATCTGCCCTTCGGAATTAATTCGCGTTCCACAGGGCGATGTCCGGATCCCATCCGGCAGCCGGTTTTCATTCCGGAGTTCTCGTTTGCATACGTCTTCATTTAAATCGGGAAAGGGTATGAAACGAGCCGTGGCTCCCGGCTAATCCAGAAATGAAACTTCACACACTGTGAAATACGAATCCCGGAATGGTGTGACGGAAAGGGGAGTCAAAACGGGATCCTCGATCGAATAAATAACACTTCTTGCTCTTAATATGGGTGAGGAGTGGGCGTCCGCGAACGAAAAGCAACGAGTCGTGGACGCCCATGAATTGGAAGCAACAGGAACGGGAGATGCGTAGTTATAAAATAATTAGACTTTCCCACAAGCATTCCCTGATGCCCAAATTTAGAAAATTGCTGTAAGATAAATAAAAACGGAAAATTACAGGAGCATACATGGGGCGTAAAAGGTCATTAAACTTCGCAATGTTCTCCAAATCTTTAATATATATGTGAGTGCATGTGTTTGTTTATGCCTGCTGATTTTCATAATTTGTCAAATGCAATTTACATGTCAATTTTTATTTGACTTCTTAAAAGTTTATACTCATTTGTTATGTTAATTTACATTTACTTTACCCTTCAATTTTCACTCACTTTCTGTGTCAATTTTTATTCTATTTTGGTATTAGTTTGCAATTAATTCCAATGTAAATTTCGTTCAGTTTTCATGTTAATTTTTATGCCTTCTTTTTAATCAACATTTATTTATATCAAGTTTTGATTAATATTCATATACTATCTATCTATCCATCTATCTATCTATCTATCTATCTATCTATCTATCTATCTATCTATCTATCTATCTATCTATCTATCTATCTCTCTATCTATCTATCTATCTATCTATCTATCTATCTATCTATCTATCTATCTATCTATCTATCTATCTATCTATCTATCTATCTATCTATCTATCTATCTATCTATCTATCTATCTATCTATCTATCTATCTATCTATCTATCTATCTATCTATCTATCCATTTATCTATCTATCTATCTATCTATCTATCTATCTATCTATCTATCTGTTCATTCATTCATTCATTCATCTATATATATATATATTCCTATTTAATATTCATGCCAATTTTTAAGAAGATCACTCACCAAATTTATTTAATAAAGATTTTTTTTATCTATTTTAAAATAATATGGATTCTCACCTTTCAAATGACATATCACTTTTGGGTTTAAATTAAATAGAACTATTTTTAAACAAATTTACTAATGTAATAAGTGAAATTAAATGCACTACAAACTTTTTACAAAAATGCGATTTTCTCAAAATGATATTTCCGGAAGAAAAAGAGATCATTTTTCAAAAACTTAAGTTTTAATCGACTTATAATTGCTTAGATAAGTACATATAATTATTTTACATATGTTGGGTGTAGATTTTTTATTTTTTTATTCCGTTTTTTAATTACTGACCTGAACATAAAATAAAAATCATGTTTTCTAAAAAAAAAATTTCATTTCATATAAATATTTTTAATTTTACAAATATTGCATATGTCGTAAAATGCCACATATAAAATATGTAAATATATTTGTTAACTGTAAAAAAACGTTTTTTATTAAGTGTTTTCGGAGAAAATGTTCCTTATGTCTCTATGGAAAACCCCATGTTGTTGGTTTCGCTAGTGATCCCTTTAATCAATTTTCAATTAAATTTACAAGCAATAATTTTCTTATAATTACGTTAAAAGCATTGTTGAACATTTTAAATCTCAAAATACACGAAATAACAGTTGCCCAAATTTTGTTAAGATGCAAAATTTTCGAAACAGTATTTATATATTTTCCAAATTCTCTTAGCGCTGATGATTTATTAAAAGTTATCTGATAATTATTATGTATCCATTTTACATACATATGTTAAAAACAGGAAATTTATTTATTTTATTTACAAAATGTTTAAACTGGCGTTATTTCAACTATTTCAAAAACAAAAATAGAAAATCTCAATTTTCGGTGCATAATATAAAATATCAGTTACTATTCAACTAGAAGGTTTATTTTAAGAAGCATGATAAATAAAGATCAACACTTTATTTATATTTTTTCGTTTTATTTCAATTCTTAATCGAGTTTTGCTAAATTATCAAACCTTACTAACTTTGTTATTAATCTCACGAGGGAACCCCTCAACGTTCCTCCGGGGATTGGAACAAGAGTAGTCCTGTTCAAAAGGTCTCAAAATGTTATTAGACCCATGTCCGAGCTTTTTTCAAAATTGTCCTATATTTCGGTGATATCGCCCCCCGAAATCCGAAAACAGCCAAATTATAGGTCTTGATATCTTATGACTTCCTGGATGGATTTTAAGGTCCTTCGACTTTTAAGACATGCTATTGAAAATTACCTGATACATGTTTTAGTAATTCTTTCTAACAACTTTATTTTGGGTGGTTAATGAACAATAATAATAGTAAATACAAATGAAATATGGTAAAGCAACTATGCATTGATCTTAATATTACAATAATGAATATATTTTATAACCACTCGGGCAGTAATGGGTGGAGATGAGTCTTACAGAGCCCATACCGCCAGTGAGTAAGATTAGACTGTGATGAACGCGATACACACCAAATGTCACACACGAGAAAAAAACAGTGGTGAAGAATTAATCCATAGATGCGCAGGTGCTTCAGAAAATTTATTATAAGTTGTTGAATACAACCAGATATGAGAAGTTAGAGAAATTCAAATGTTAATTAGTATTTAATGTGTAATAAGGAATTTCTGCACACCATTCTTGAATTTTAAACAAGAGGTAATGGATTTAGTTGAATGTGGAAGAGAGTTCCATATTTTTGTACCAGCATATCCCATTTTTCTGCAAGCAAGACCAATTCTTGTACGATAAGATCTATAGTTAGCGCTAGATGAGGTTGGATAAAGATGTTGTGGTAATTGAATACCAAAATAGAAGGAGCCAATGTTCCGTCTTAAATTATTGAACATGATAAGAGAAAGTTTATAACTCAATAATTTGTTTATTGGTAGAATATCATATTTACGCATTATTTCAGAGTTAGAGAGCGGTGACGTAAGTTTTAGTTTTATTAGCTTGAGAAATTTATTTTATAGTGTTTGAAATCTTCGTATATTGATTTTTGTAGTGAATCCCCATATTAAATGACAGTAGAAAACGTGAGAAAAGAAAAAAGAATAATACATGTCAATGAGTCTATTACTGGGGAGATAATAGCCTATCCTACACATGATACCGATGATTCTACTGACCATAGAGCAAGTATTGTTTATGTGATCATCCCATTTTAAGTTGGACTGCAACGTAACACCTAAAAATTTAGTTTCACTAGACAGCTGCACAGAGTCATTTCCGGTTATATTGGGTGAGCATTGGGAGCTGTTATGTATGTTTTTGGAATTAGTAAATAATAGACATTTAGTTTTATTAGTATTGAGTGTTAGGTGGTTATTGATAAAATACGAGATGAACATTTTATATCACTTTGGACTATGGAAAAAAGTTTACTATGATCCTTTTTACGGAAGAAGAGGCTAGTATCATCGGCAAAGAATATGATTTGCGATTGTGTTGGAGTGAAAAACAAATCATTTGTATAAAAAATAAAAAGTAAGGGTCCCGATGTTGAGCCCTGGGGGACTCCACATAGTGTTTGCATGGCATCTGAGTAATACTCATTAATCTTAACATATTGAATTCCGTGGATTAGATAGTTTCTGAATAGATTATTTTGTTTACCTCTAATACCTGCATCGTGTGCTTTTGAATTAGTTTTTCATGATTTACAGTATCAAACGCTTTGGACAAGTCAAAGAAAAATCCAACAACCGAATCTTTTTGATCTAATGATGAGTATATGAAGTCAGTAGCTGTCAACAAGGCATGTTCAGTTGATCTATTTTTCCTGAAACCGAGAATTTTCCAGTAAAACTAAAAATTTTGAAATATTAACCTTCAAATCTTTCGACAAAACGGAAAAATAATCAACCCCTGTTTGGTGGTTTTTCAGCAAAAGATCGAATTAAAAGCATAAGCTTCAACGCAGTTAGTTCGAAATCCAGATAGGTTCGCTTGCTAGATATGTATTAACGTACAGAGCAGTTTTGCTGCCTGTAAATAAGAAATGAATTTAAAAGTTTAAAATAGTTATAAAGCATGTTATAATATTTTTTACTAATACATTTAAAACAAATCACGTAGGCTTTTCTGGCCGTTTAAGCGAGCATAATAATTGTTATTTTCCCCTCCGATAAATGAATTCAAAACAAGTTTAAAGAGAAAAATTGTTTGAAAATATAGCAAAACGAGTTGAGACGTATTTGAATTTTGAACATTAATTATATTATCCATAGAAATAAAACTGATTTTGTTCGTTAGATTTCGTTCCGTCAATCGTACTGCGAGTATTTTAAGGGGTCACCTCCTTAAATATTATTAATATTAATTTTAAGATATGAAAGAAATTAATCATGCGTTCATCAATTTCAAAAATCAAATTAAATTTAAACCAATTATGATTTTTTATTGATTTGATGAGTTTGTTATTTGATAGTTAATAGGGCTTTGAAAGTATATATGTTTAAAATTTTTGTCATTTTCAGTAATTTGAAATTATGAATAGCACTATTAATCCCTTCAATGTTCATCACTATTTTGAACACATTGTAAACTACGCGTATTCAATTTTTGAAAGTAATGCAAATGAAATTGTTCAAGAAGAAAAATGTTTAGATTTCGCGCTTTTTAAAAAACTTGAAATTTTAATTTCCTCTCTCAATTTTATTGAGGATGAGGAAATAGTTTAAGCAAAATGTGATATTGAGGACCCCACTTCATGTTCGGTGATTAATGTAAGTGAAAACCAAAGACTTGGATTGCAAGTCAGAATAATGTTTAGTACGAACACTCGCTTCAATTATCGATTGTAGTGGGTGGGTGAGTATACCTTTAAATGTTCCATTTTTGTTTTGGCAGGGGATATATTGACTATACGCGCGTTTGCTTTAACGACGCAAGAACAACAAAGGTCATGGTTTTCATTGCTGCCCTTGCGCCAGAAAGCAAGTTCTAGTCCTCTGAAAACTGTAGGCCCCAACGCAGTATAATAATTTCTGACCCTGCGCTATAAAATATAGGCAAACGTATTTTAATCTTCGGAAAACTTTAGGTCCCAACGCAGTTTAAGCATTGCTGTCTTTGCGCCATAAATCATAGGCAAACGAGTTCTAATCATCGGAAAGCTCTAGGTCTCGTCGAAGTATGAGCATTGCTGTCTTTGCGCCTTAAAATGTAGGCAAGCGAGTTCTAATCATCGGAAAATTCTAGGTTCCGACGAAGTATGTTCATTGTTGTATTTTCTCCTTAAAAAGATGGCGAACGAGTTCTAATCTTCGGAAAATTCTAGGTTCTTACGCAGTATGGTCATTGCTGTCTTTGCGCCTTAGAAAAGATGGCAAACGAGCTTTAATACTTGGAAAACTGTAGTTCCCGACGCAATATGATCATTGCTGCCCTTACGATATAAATCATAGGCAAACGAATTCTAATCCTCGGAAAATTGTAGGTCCTAACGCAGCATCATCATTGCTGTCCTTGTGTCGTAAAAAAAAATTTCGTACCATGCCACGTCTGGTTTTAACTCGCAATAAAGCAATTTAACTTACAAGAAGACAACGGTAATGCTTTCGCCTAATGTTCAATTATCCCGGGTTCGATTCCCAAACTGTACCGAAAACAAGAATGCTAACCGACTATCTGTCCACGGTAGTCCGGGGGTTAATTCCCTAGACCTCAAGAGGTTCGGATTCCTCGGAAAATTGAAGGTCCAGACGCAGCATAACCCTTGCCACCCTTGCCCCGTAAAACTCGCACTAACAAACTTATAAGAGGAAAATAAAACATGCTGCGGTTTACCCCAAGCCACCGACATTCAAGTTTCCGTCCAGATGCTCTACCAACTAGCCGTGTGTCGAACGGTTCTTTGACCGGCTCATTGAATTAGTCAGCTCGTTTATGACAGATGGGCAAATTCGTTCATCATTCACGTGAACGATTGGGTACACCTGTACTACCAACTGAGGAAATGCGGAAAGCTACACGACTCCCCTACTTATGACGTCAATTTCCGAACTTCCGCCTTAAAGCAAAATGTCGAGGGGGAAGTTAATTGCAGCGAATCAATTCCAATTTCTGTAGTGTTTTTGACTTATGTAATAGACAAAGATAGTATATATTTCAGTCTTGGTTTATTTTGTCGAGTTCATGGCGACCAAAATGGTCTCATCTGTTTTGAAAAAGTCGCACCAATTAAAAACAAATTATGACTCGCGACCGAATCTGCTCCCCTGAAAACAATTACAGAACTTTCGACCCTTCCACAAGCATACATTAATATAAGGTGGCCCGAAAATTTCATTCATTCATGCGTGGAGATCCATTTTGGCTTAAAAAAAATGGCCCTAAAAAAAAATAGGGACGCGATATTTAAGGAACGTTAAAAATAAATTTTTAGGCTATTAACGAGATAGGATTCTCCAAGAAGTAAAATTGCAAAAATTTTTAGATGGCATTTTAATGGGAGGCCTGGAGTTGCGAGTTTCTCCCGTGTAACGTGTATTCGTTAGTTTTTAAGACTCGCGTGAACCTCTGGAACTACCCACCTCATAAAAGAGGGAATTTTAGGGGGAAAAAAGTTAATTAAAACTACCATTTTCCCCAGCTGCGCTCTCTCGGCATAGATTTTTTCCCTGACACACTCCAAGAAACCTTTTTGCCCTGAATCAAGAACTTAAAAAGGAAAATTAAGATTTTCTTACGAACAATCCCGAGTTGCGAGATGGCGGGCAAGAAAATATCCGGAAAATGAAATTCGTCTGATGAAGCAACGAATATTAATGGAGTATATCCATATTTACTCATTTTAAGTCCTGATCCAATTTCAATGGGCTTGAAGGTACTTGCTTACCTTAGCTTTTTATTTATTTTATTCTACCCCGGGGAAGCCCCTAACATAATTCCGAAGTTTCAGGGATCCTCTATATAATAATTATTTTATCTACAGGTCACATTTTCTGTTAGCGTGAACTGTATTTTTTTTCCCCGAATTACAATCTGTTGCGGAGACCCTTGCGAAAGAACCCTAATAGAAAAACACCCTTGGTCTCCCTCTCTCTCTCTCTCTCTCTCTCTCTATATATATATATATATATATATATATATATATGAACTTAAATACATGAATTATGATTTAGAAAGTATTAGTTGAAATATTAAATAGTGTTTGCAATAATTTAAAGAAATTGTGTTTGGGACAGCCTTTTTAGGCGTGTGCCACCTTCAGGATTTTGTAACATCGATGTGCCAGTTAAGTCGTTCTTTTGCCTTATAAATGAGGCACCATAAAATTAAGTTTCCCTGTGCCGCACAATTCACCATCGCGTGCCACTAAGGGACATGCGTTTCCGGTTTTGCCCACTACTTGTCTGGAGAACAATTATAAAGTTAGTAAGAAGAAAATTGACATTTGTTACAAATACAGTCTTACCTCCCAATAAAGGAGACTCATTGGACTGGATATTTGGTCCCTTAAATAGAGGTGTCCCTTATCCGGAGGTACATATGTTGATTTATAGACTACATATACTGGAGACGAGTGCATCGTCTCTTGAATAAAGGTTTCCCTTATCCGGAGATGCTCTTTACGGAAAATAAGAATATACAGTGGTTTCCCTACTCCCCATATTATGGAACAACCCCCCTTGGGGAGCATAATTATCACTCACCTTCATTGAACTATTACGCATACTGTAAAATAATATGCAAAAGAAATACAATAGGGCCCATATTTATAGCAAGGTATGGTACAGTCTTATTACGATATATAAAAATATGTACAATAAAATTAAATTACAAACATTATCAATAAAATTGACAGATTGTGAATGTTTTTATTTCCCCCTAAAATCCCTACTACCCCGTAAAAAATCCCTACTTTTCTGTAGTGCTGCTTTCGAAGACTGCGCGAAACCCGCCTAAACAGGGACAGATAGCTGAAAATGAACGATGACTCAAATGAAACATCTGAATCGCAATACGCTCATAATTAGCCAAGGTTAACAAAAGCAATTAACAATAATTAATAATTAACAAAGAGCACAAAGGTACGAATACAGTGTAGCTACTAGAGATGAGTTCGAGTTCAATTTTTGGAGTCCGAGCCCGTTCCATCTCTAGCAGATGCCCTCTTGGCCCGGAAGTGTTATAACCTCCAACCCTGTGAACTGCACACAACGTTTATTTGTATTTTGTGTTTCTTTAGAAAGAGGGATAAACAAATTTTAAAGAGGGATAAACCCCATATCCCTCCCTCGTATTTACTCCAATGTCTACGAAATAAATATATGTAAATTCCTTTTTCCGCTGGGTTCAGAACTACACTTGCTACCAAAATGCAATTTATAGCTGTCCCCAATAATCTTTTTCATCGTCCAAAAACATCCATCGCAGATTTTGAAAGTTTTAATAACATACTTCCCGCGTTTTTCCTATTCCCGCCATTTTTTTTTTTAAGAAAGAAAAAGAAGGGATCTTTCCCGCTAAGTGTTTTAATTCTTATGTTTAATTACGGGGTTGGATATTACTTGATTGCTGAATTATCCATTTTTTCTTACCTTTCTTTTTTTCTGGTTTCATATTCTGAACTTAATAGAGGGGGGATGCTTCAAAATTAATTCCATTAAAAGTGGAAACTGAACCGTTTGATTGAAATATATCAGTTTCCTTGCTCCTATAATTCCAGAAACTATTTTATATTGAATGCGATTTTAAAAGATGGAAATTTAAAGGACTTAAAATTCAAACCTAATTTCTTAACTGGCGAATGCATATGGTTTGATTATAATTAATTTTTCAGTTTCTTAATATGCTAATATGTGATGTTTTCACTTAAATTTCTTTTACTAATTCCCTATATTTCTGATTTCTTCGTTAACTATTAATACATATTAATTGTCATCAATACCTTTTTATGTTTTAATTAACGTACAACTTACAATAGTTTTCGTACTGCTTTGTTCATAAATTCTTAATGAAGTATGGTACATTGAACTAAAACACATTGAGCTAAAGCATGCATGTTAATGGATTTAAATATTTAAGATGCTGGGGCATTCATATCATCCATTAAGTAATAAAAGGGGGGGGGGAAATCAATATGTAGATCATAAAGTAAAAACAAATAAATATTTTATAAATGAACTTTAAACAGTAAATCTTAAATGAGAGAACATTCTATAAGTAAAACCTTTTAAGTGGTTGTTGAAAAAAACAATTTTAAAACATAAATACACTCAATAGGTGAATTTTAAAGGTAAATCTCCTTAATATGTGAATTTTGCAAAGTGAGTCCTCCAAAAATAATGATTTTTAAAGGAATAAATACTTTAAAGAGATTATTTTAAAAGAAATGAATTCTAGATATTTATATTTCAAAATCGATACCTCAATCAAATCAAATGTTTAAGAGGAAAGTAAATCTTAATAGCGAATTGTAAAAAGTGAGATTGTAAATAAAGCAAAAAATAGTTAAAAACAGTTATATATAAAGAAAAATATATAAAGGCATAATAAGTACATTGATATGTATAAATTCTTTGTAGAGATGTTCAAACCCGGTCGCTGATTTAGGGAATGAATGACTTTATCCATCTACTAACGATAAGTTCGACAATGGGTTATGCTCAGTTATTGGATCATTGTTATATCAATCTTAGATTAATGATATAT
>QLNU02015270.1:6874365-6912687 GCA_006491805.2 Dysdera silvatica | reverse complement strand
ACCTTTCTTTTTAGACACAAAGGCAATTTCCCCTTCAGGATAAAACTGTTTCTTCCAAATGCACTCCAGCCAAGTTTAATACGTCTGTTGAGTTCTTTCATAATGTTGCCATCCATTGAAATCAGCTGGCCAAGGTAAATATATGAATCAGCAATTTCTAGCTCAATGTTGTCAACTTGTATTTTTGTTTCCTCTACAAAATTATTGAACATGATCTTAGTTTTTTGTAGGTTCATCTTCAGTCCAACTTCTTTACTTCTAGTTGAGAGCTCCTGTACCATGTCTTGGAGTTCTGACGGGTTTCTTGAAAAAATAACAATGTCATCAGCAAACCGCAAATGATTTAAATATTCACCATTTATTTTTATTCCCTTGTCATTCCAATTTATCTGCTGAAAAATCATCTGTAAAGCTGAAGTAAAAAGTTTTGGAGAAATGGTATCTCCCTGCCTCACACCTTTACCAATTTTGATAGCTTCGGTATCTTTATGTAACCGAAATTTTGCACTTGCATTTTTATACACACGTTTCACCATGTCAATGTACACTTCCTCGATGTCTGTTGATCTTAAAGAGTTGATGACTGCTGATGTTTTAATAGAGTCAAAGGCCTTCTCATAGTCAATAAATGCAACACACAATGGAAGTTCATATTCATGTGTTCTTTCAATTAATTCTCTTAATACTTGAATATGGTCCACTGTACTGAATCCACTTCGAAATCCAGCTTGTTCTCTTGGTTGAGCTGCATCTAATTTTTTCTGCAGGCGATGTGTTAGCACTTTTGTGAAGATTTTATAAATAGCAGGTAACAAGCTAATTGGTCGGTAATTTTTTAAATCCTCTTTATCACCTTTTTTATGCAAAAGAATTACTGTTGCCGAATCCCATTGGTTTGGTATGTTACCGCTGTTAAAGCATTTGGTAAAAATTTTGCGAGTATAGTTACGTATCATTAATCATATATGATCTATATAATGATAATTATATATATATATATAATGATAATCATATATGATCTATATAATGATAATTATATATGATCTATATAATGATAATCATATATGATCTATATAATGATATATGATCGATGTTATATCAATGTTATATAATATTTTTCACATTTCAAAACGAAATGTATCGTACACTCTAACCGAATTTGAGAACGACTTCGCCCAATTCCATTCTAAAGTAGATAACACTTAAACAAGTTAACGTTAAGCATGTTATTAATTATTATTATTACGGATTATTATTAATATATTATTAAGGATGGCTATTATTAATATATTATTAAGGATGGTTATTATTAATATATTATTAATTATTATTAAGTATGGAATAAACCGGACACATACACCTCAGCGTCACTTCATGGAAAGCACCCTCCTTCAAATAAAGTGGTTAAGAAATTCTATTCTTCAGCACAGAGTTTCTCAACTATTCAGGGGAGGGGACTGCTGATTAAAAGTAGCAAAAATAAACGAATGAGCTTTGCACTGCGTAACGAAGCATTAAATCGTAAATTAACGTAGTTCTAAAGCTACAAAATCGCTTACAATTGTTTCGATAGGGGTATGTTCTGCCTTCTTCAGAACCTACATGAAGGCAAGACGTACTCCTGTAGAAACAATTGCAAACTACATGCTAGTTTACAAAACCGGGTTTGTGTCAAATTGTTGGATTCTGACTGTAGCAATAGAGATGCTAATAATCAAATAAACTTTAGAAGAGGTACTGACGTACGCAGGGGGGTTATGGGGCCATATGCCCCCCATTGTGATGCAAGTTTGTATATATACTTATGAATATATGAACTTGTAGCTCTCTAACTCCGCCTTGAATTGCTTGTAACTCTCCCCCCCACTTATGAACTTCCTGCCTACGGTAATGATATCAGATATGGTGAAAACGGTACGTGATCTAAAAAGAGCTGATGCTTTGGTATTTCAAGAAATTATATTTTCTACTCCTAAATTTCTTGACTAATAATCACCGCGGTTGCCTCCCAATGCCGCTTATTTTCACTGTATCCTGTACAATTTCGTAAATTATCGTACTATTCGTTTGTCATGGTTTTACGCCTGATGGAAATTTGAATTTTATATTCAAAGACGATTTGAAAATTCTTGCTCAATCCTCTGAAAGCTCACGACCTACGATGTATTTATTTGGCATATGGCCTAGCTCTAAACAGAAAAAATAAAAAAGTTTCTAAAAATTACAGAATTCGCGGAAACGGTATTTGCAACCGCCGGAGAAACAGGTTTTTACCCCTGTTCGACCATTTGTTATGAATGTCGGCTATTTAAAAGCTGCGTTACGGACAAACTGATTTTCGATGGCCCATCAGCGCCTTTCTGGAAATCTAAAAATACAGGTTCGGGGCAATGATGGAGTGGTTCGTCACAAAAAGAGCGAAAATTAGCAAAAAAAAGGCGTAACAATGCTCTTACAACTTCATTTCAGGACTTGTGCAAAAGCCGTTAAAACGAAGAGAGCCGTGTGTCGATGTAGCCGAGGGCTTTCAGTTCATAAACATTGGTATTTATACAATTAAGCCCTTTTCATACACTCGTAGATCATTAAAAGTTTATCGTTAATGGTTACTGTTAACCGTTATGAAATTTGGTACAGCATCTCAACTTGCGTAAACGTTTTGTTCGCACAGAATGGAGCAGCAAAATCAAAACAATGATTGCGAATGTTTCGCATGTTTCAATGACAAGGCGTCGCACTGAAATATGAATTAAGGTTTCTGAGTTATCAACTGAATTCTGTTATGTAAGCATCTATAACCTGCACATCTTCCATAATAATTGCTGCGTCAGATATACAATCTGTCTTCATCAGACTGAATCCCACTTAACTAACTAAACTGCTTTGTCTGCCACATCATTAAATGTTGACGTCTATTCTGCAGTTATAACCACCGACCAAGCGTTCACACAGACGCCATTTCTGTTCATGTTGCAACTTGTTGATTCGTGGTATACTTGTACCGTTGTTGCTCTGAATAGGCACATGTAACAAGCGGCGACTTTTTTTGTATGTAGCAAGAACACACAGGAATTATAAGAAATTTAAATAAAAATCCAGCAATTTTTTCAGAAAACATGAAATACTAACAAAAATATTTACATTGATCATTGAGTAGTAGTAGAAGGATGGGGAATATAGCCAAAATAGCGGCTGTGTATTCCCAGAGAAGGTTTGGATAAAATCCAAATAAAAAAGGGAATTGAAGCCACTTTGCTGTGAAAAGGAAAGAATGAAATTTTCTATATATGTGTACATAGCTTTATCACAATAGTGATTTATAACTGGAAAAGAAAATGTTTGCTGAACGTTTGTGATAATGTGTGGAATTTGTAGAATTAAAATCTAATATTCTACTCAATGTTTTGGTGGATGAAAACTGAAAGATTTCCACCCATAAAAGCAATACCTATATTGCGCAGAGGGTGAATGTGAAAGCCCAAAGTATACCGGAGAACACTGGTTCCCTTGAAGTCATCGAAGCCGAACTAAAATCGAATGGAATCAATAAGAACATGAATGTAATAGGTTTGGGGCAATACCGATCACAGACAATATCTTTTCTTCTTCTTAAAGAACGAATAACGATCTTTTATCAACACCGGAAGCTTGTCCTCTGATCACCTCATAGTCTTAAATGTAACTGCTGAACATTGTGGGACAAGAGCAAAGCAAAATAAACTCTGGAAATTCGTCATAGAAAGCAGATAGATGGCGATATTAAACCATTATTAATCGTTAATTTCTTTATAAGCTCAACATAAACATTATAAAATGTATAAAAAATCATTTGCTACATAAAAATTAAAAGTGTGTCCAAATTTTGGAGAAACAATTAAGTTTTCATTAGAAATAAGATGCAAAGTACTAGGGAAGAAATTTGCATACAAAAGATTAAACACCGGTAAAACAGCAAATAAAAAAGATCACTCAAGCTTTCGGACGCATCAGCATCAGTCCTTCATCATAAGTAATCATTACACCTGATGAAGGACTGCTCTTGACGCGTCCGAAAGCTGGGTGATCTTTTTCATTTGCCATTTTATCAGTGTTTAAACTATTATATGCAAATTAAGTTTCCTTTAAAATTCGAGGATACATGGAAACATACGAAAGCCAAAGTAGTTATTAATTCCCGTATTATCCATAAAAAATTATTAAATACAATTTTAAAGAATTTTGCCACTTTGATTTCTATTTTGCTCATGCTTATAAAGCGAAGTTTTAATGAACTTTGCTAATTCAACCTTTGTTCTGGTCATGCTGCTCCGGAATCTGTAGTTTTTCCGAGGAATCCGAACCTCTTATGGCCTAGGGAACCAAACACCAGACTATGGTGAGCAGCACGATCTTTATGAGATCTCTGAGTAAGCGTTCTTTGCACTGTTGGGAGTCGAACCCGGATTAACGGCGTACTAGGCGAACGCGTTACCACACTGCGCCACCGCAGGGCTGTTCTGTTCAAGAAAAATGGTTTTATGCAATATTTAAATGAATTAACACTTTAATCTCTATTTTGCTCATGAACAAGTTTATGACATGAATTTCTAATAAACATCACGCTGTTCGTCTTTATTTCATGTATACGTTAAAAGAGGGCGCGCATGCAATGAGAACAGATACAACTGAAGCAATTAAATTTGTTCAAATGCCCTTCAAAATTTGCCAGTTTCACTAAAGAAGATAGATAATGCCCCTTAGAATGAGACTAAACAAAACCATTTCGCTCTTTGCTTAAGTTAATTTTCTTCCAATAAATTTAACCAGTTAAACCAAGATTGTTATCCAATCAAAGTTGTATTTCAGCCTGTGGGCAAAGCAATCCATTGCCAATGCAAATCACAAGAAGAAAAAATCATTAAATGCAACTAAGAGAAGCCTTAATGGAAAAGACATGAAATATAATACATCTTTTCTTTCTCACTCCCTCATTTTAGATTTGCGGCAATTCTAATTTTTATTTTCTTTGTTTTTTCCTTACAAAGGATGAAATAATTAATCGATATTACTAATTATTAAATTAATCATGTGTAACAGGAAACAGCAACATTAACAATTGCCATGTCAACTTTTTATGTCTATGTAAATGATACTTTAACATAATGTACAATAGAAAGCATGAGTACATGTATGCGTCAATTTCTAAATGTTAAAAGTATGTTCAACAGTAGTAGTAAATTCAAGTATTAGCAGTAGTAGTTACTTCACTTCTTAGTAGTAGTATTTAATTCAAGTATTATTAGAACCTAATTCAATTAATATTGGTAACATAACTATGAGTTCAATTAATGTTAGTAATATAACTGAATTCAATTAATATAAATAATATAACTGAATTTAATTATTATTAATGTCTCTTGGATTTAATTAATATTAGCAGAATCTAATTCGAATTAATATTAGTAATAGAACTGAATTCAATTAATAGTAGCGGTATTTCATTCGGATATTAATGGTAATACTTAATTCAAGTACTACTAGTAGTAGTAGCTTTAAAAATAGTAATAGTAGTACTATAAATAGTAGTTATAGTAATAATCCTCGTAATAATAGTCCTAAAAGTAGTAGTCATAATAGTAGTACTATATATAGTAATAGTAATAATAGTCCTAAAAATAGTAGTAATAGTCTGGTAATAGTAATAGTAGTCCTAAAAATAGTAATAATAATCCTAGTAGTAGTTATAGTAATAGTTTCGGTAATAGTTCATCATAAATGCCAAAGGAGACCTAAAGTTTTCACAAAAGATCTCCATTTGCTTCCGTGTTTTTCAAGACTCTTGGTCTCTCCCTATAGCCTTCCCCCTTTGTACCCTATAGCCTTCCCCCTTTGTACCCTATAGCCTTCCCCCTTTGTACCCTATAGTTCTTCTCACTGTTTTTCTTGACCTATCCCTTTTTCTCTTTCCTTGGCGGTTCAAATCCGAGACTTGTCTGCAAACATTTTTAGATTTCTTCCTGAATGTCTGTCTTAGCCAAATGTATTTCCTATGCTTTATCATTTCTCCCACGCACATGTTTTCGACACCAAATCTTCCATAGTTCTATATTTTAATCAGCTTCCTCGCAGTCGGTTCACGTTCGATGTTGTACGAAGGTTGTTGTTTATATAAACTTAAATTTGGTTTAACATTGCTTTGGTGGTTTAATTTACGGACTTGGCTAGTATTTTATGTGGCAACATGGCTTTAAAGATTTGTCTCCCGTAAAATCTCAAAGTGTTAAAAAAATTGATTTTCTTTTCAAGAAAATAACTCTGACTAAATTTTATTGAATACTATTAAAATATGTTAGTGGGTAGGCAATGTGCATACACAGTATGCATAACATTTCTAAGCGTTTCATCTTCTTTTCTAAATCGAGTATTTTTTTACATACTATTTGTAAAAAACTGTTGCGTCCCCAACCAGTTATCCTCTGTCGGGTGCATCGGCTTCTGCTATTTTTCAAAAGATGTTGCGACCACTGCCGTAACCCATTTCTGTTTATGGCACTCTTTCGGTAAAATATGGGTAAGCAGAAAACTCTCTCTAGTTACAGCTACTCTTGTCTTTACACATAAAATATTGTGATTGAACATAAATCGGTGTAGTTGAACAAAAACCGTCGTAGTTCAACAGAAAATGTTGTGATTTAACATAAAAAAAAAATAAACAATTTTTATTTATTTGTCACAATGGTTGTAGCAACTTTCCATTTCACTTAGAAAATACATATATAAACAATAACACACACACTGCAATTCAATAAACCACAAATAACCACAATCCATCGTGACGAGTCACCAGTAAAAATCAAATAATTTAACAGGCTGAGGACCCTAACAATTTAATGGCGCAAAATCACCTCTTAGCAAATAATCTAATATTTTTTTTTCTAAATAGATTAATATTATTTATGTCGTTAAGAGTGTTTGTATTTTATTCCAACTCCTTAAGCCCGAATATTCAATGTCCTTGTTATAAAATTCCGTTCTGATTTTTGGTAGTCTATATTGACCTTTTCTCTGGAAGCTCGATTGTTTCCATAATCTATTAATTCAATATTCTCTGTATATTTATTTCCTTTTATTCTTTTGAACATTATTTTTAATATACTATAATCATATATCTTATCTATTGGTAGAATACCATATTTGCTAAACAATATAATTTGATTTAAACTTTTAGTTTTTTCAATTATTTTTATAAATTTAATCTGTAGCGATTTAATTACTCTGGTATTTTTCTTATTTAGATTTTCCCAAATGCTATTACAATAGGTCAAGTGACTGTATATAAATGGATAATATAGACCCAGTAATATATCTCCGGGGACTGTTCGCGACAATTTTCTCAAAATCCCTATTCCCGATCCTTTTTTTTTTTACTCCATCTGCTTATTCCAATTCAAGTTCTTTGTCAATACCACCCCAAAAAATGAATTTCCTTAACAATTTCGATTCCTTTCGCATTTAAATAAATTTTTTCTGAATCTTCCATTCTATCGATTTTCTTACGTTTTGTACTAAAAATATTTTTCTTTTAGATTCATTTATTTTCATGTTATTTATGTTAAACTAAAGTCCAAATTTTTTAATTGCTTCATAACCAGTTCTAGTTAATTCATATTTGTCTTTACCCTGAATAAACACACTTGTATCATCTGCATATAATGTTAAACCACCGTTGCTAGATATTTACATTGTATCATTTATATACAATAAAAACAGGAGGGGACCAAGAATGAACCCCTGGGGAACACCATATTTATTTTTAAGTGAAACATATATTATATAATTAATACGTACTATTTGCTGCCTTTCTTGAAGATAGGCATTTAGAATATTGTTAATTTTGCCTCTCATACCATAATGTGATAATGTGTCTAATAATATGTTCATATTAATTACGTTAAACCATTGATTAAATCGAAAAAAATCCCCATACTAATAAAGCCATTTTCCAGAGATTTTTGTATTTTTGTTATTATATTTATCAAGGCAGTTTATGTGGATCTGCCTTTCAAGAAACCGTGTTGGCTTCTATCCAAAATTCTAAATCTATTTGTGACATCAATTAATCTGTTATATAATAAACGCTCAAATATTTTAGCGAATACTGATAAAATTGAAATGGGTCTGTAATTTGTTTTAATATTCTTGTCACCTTTTTTCTTGTCCCACCGAACGCAGAAATATTTATTTCCTTTTCAACGTTTCACGCCATAACATCGGCGCTGGTATCACTACGCCAATAAACGTTGATTTATATTGTTGTTTAATTTAATCTGCGTAGTGTTCGATTTATATAAATATATATGCTGCAACGGGCATTTCGATCAATTTAATACCGGTCCTTTCTTAATTTGGTTTAAAAAGTAGTCCATGCACTACACCATTCTGCGAAATAACCGGCTTCAGTAAATAGTCTTTATATACGTTCGTAAAGAGATTAGATATTGTCGTTCGTAGCTCAGTAGGCAGAGCCTCCGCCCGGCAAGTGGAAGGTCGTGGGTTCAGGTCCCACCGAACGCAGAAATATTTATTTTCTTTCGAACGTTTCACCATCTAATCACGCCATAACATCGGCGCTGGTATCACTACGCCAATAAACGTTGATTAATATTGTTGTTTGATGTATCAATAATGGTTTTAGAAAAATTTCTGCATTTTCTTTGACTAGTTTTGGTTTTATTTCATCTACACCTGCTTCCTTATGTTGAAAGTTCGTAAAATTTTCAGTAATTCTGATTCATTTATTTCTCAGATACACATGGTTTGGTTATTTTTTCTTTTTAAATAATGTCTGTCCATTTAAACGTGGGTGGCAAAATTTATTGTATAATAAATTTTCTCACGAAAAACTCACAAAAATCTCGCCCCGATGGATTTGTGTGTTGACCAATATTTGGCAAATTTGGCAATTGTGTAATCCCTGAGAAGGGTAATAATATCTTACGTCTGTAATCAAGTTCGTTAGTTTTATTTTTATCTAATTTAGTATCTATTTCAGTGTCAAAAATATGCACATAATATTCATTCGATAAATTCGCCATTTGACGATCGTCCGTTATTAGAGTGCCCTCATTCATTAGTCCTTTAAATTTTCTTTTCTTGCCTTTGATTTTCCTATTAATTTATTTAATATTTTTCATTTATTCTTAGCATCTATATCCCTAAAACAGTTTTTGTAGTATTCCTGTTTCCTTGTTAGTATTAACTTATTTATTTTGTTTCTCATTTCTCTATATTTACTCAAATAAACAAGTTTCTTCCTTCCAACAAATCTGGAATATAACCTGCTGCTTCTTTTTATTTCGTTTAACAATTAATACAATAAACCGGTATAATTGAACATAAAATGTTTTAATTGAACATAAACCGTTGTAGTTGAACAAAAAACGTTGCGACTGAAAATAGACCGTTGAAGTTGAACAAGAATTTTGTGAATGAACGTAAACCGTTGTAGTTGAACATAAAATGTTGTTATTGAACATAAACCGTTGTAGTTGAGAAAAAAAAATTGTGATTGAACATAAACCGTTAGTTGAATATAAAATGTGATGGAACATAAATCAGTGTAGTTGAACATAAATCGGTGTAGTTGAACATAAATCGGTGTAGTTGAACATAAAATGTTGTTTCATATTTTAAAGTATATTTCTGTTGTTATTATTATTGTTATTATATCATTATTGAGTAGTAACAATATGTTTCGTAGGCTCGTTTTTCTAAATTGGAGAGTGCTATGTTTGTAGCTTCTCCGTGGCAATAGGCAAGAGTAAAAAAGAAAAGAAAACATTTTCAACATTATTCTTTCGATTTCCTTGGAAATTTCTTTGTAATGTTTAATATTAAAAAGAATTTAAATTTTGTAGCACACGGTTTTCGAATTCAGCGTTCCCCTTCTTAAGGTGTAATGGCATCAGCTCGTCATCACTTCCAAACACAGGAACGAAATTGCATGCGTCATCCTTCGACTTTCATTAACCCAATTAACATTAATTAAATTTGCATACCATTTGCAAATTACCGGAGAAAAGAACCCCAGGGGAGGGTCCATGATGCGGGGTCTAATTTTGAACACGCATAATACTGTACTTGGAGAATATTAAATTTGTGCTAGCGGAACTCCCCAGCGAGTGTAAGTACATAAAGATGATCTTATAAGAATCAAAGAAATCCAGAAGACGACCAATAGCTATTAGCAAGTTATGAAAAGGAATATTTTTAGCTTTTCGATGTGGGGAGCCTTCGTTAACTCAATCGCCATTTTATTCCCGTCATGCTTTGCATCCTAGCCAGAGAGCATCCTTCCAAAATTACTAAACAAACTATTTTTAATAGAAATAAAATACAGGGTACCAGGGAGGAAATTACATAAAAAGGTTAAACACTGGTAAAATAGCAATGAAAAAGATCACTCAAGCTTTCGGACGCATCAGCAGCAGTCCTTCATCAGGAGTAATGACGATGTTATGTTTCTGTCTCTTTTTTATACTTGAAATTTCTGGAAAACCCTTCATCATTAAATCTAAAAAACTTACGTTTAAGCTCGACGACTATTTAAAATGCAATTCCGGCTGCTTACCATCCTTCTACGGATTACCTAAAATTTATAAACAAAATATTCCTCTTAAAACTATAGTTAGTTTCTGCAGCTCTCCTACATATAACCTATCAAAACATTTTGTACGTCTACTCTCTCCTACAATCGGTAATAACGACTACACTGTTTCTACTAGCCAATCCTTCTGCACCTCTTTAAATAACCTACAACTTGACGACGACGACCTCATGGTCTCATTCGATGTAATTTCTCTCTTCACTTGCATTCCCACATCACTTGCAATCGACACCGCACTTACACGCCTCCAAAATGACACAACACTACATGAACGCACTTCACTAACACCTCACGACATCTGCACATTGTTGAAATTTTGTCTGGACTCTGCTGTTTTCTCCTCAAATGGTTCTATATATAGACAAGATTTTGGCACTGCCATGGGATCTCCGGTCAATATTTAAATTTTGGCGGCAAAAATTTAAAAATAGTTTACATACGATAGGTTAAACACTGGTAAAATAGCAATGAAAAAGATCACTCAAGCTTTCGGACGCATCAGCAGCAGTCCTTCATCAGGAGTAATGACGATGTTATGTTTCTGTCTCTTTTTTATACTTGAAATTTCTGGAAAACCCTTCATCAGAGTAGTCCCGCAGAATGGAAAAACCCAATGAGAACCAATGGGAGGCCTCCAATAGAATCATGGAAGAACCCCAATAGGGACCAATGAGAAACCTATACTGCGGGCTACCTAATGTTGGGAAATCCCATACATTTCAAAGTAAGAGTTGTTTGTAAGTTTATGTAAGTGGTTGTGATGTATTAATGGCTTTCCCGTGTAGTTTGTAAGTTTCCCCAAGATTCTAAGAAGAGTCTACTATTCTTGTTTGTGATGTGACGGTGTAGTATTTTTGTTGAGTCCCAGTCGGGTTCGTGTCCGTGTTGTAAAGCGTGTTCTGCCAGACGTGAGGCTATGTCTCCTTTCGCGAGTGCTTGTTTGTGTTCTTTTCTTCTTATTTTGATCATTCTTTTTGTTTGTCCTATGTAATGTTTGTTGCAGTCTTTGCATGGTATTTGGCCTCTGAGATCTTCTGGTGGAACTGGGTCTTTAACTTTTGTAAGTTGTTTGCGAAGTGTTGTGACAGGAGAATAGAATGTATGGATATTTGCCTCTTTAAGGATGCGAGAGATTGTTTCGGAAATGCCGTGAATATATGGAATAGATATGCGGGTGTGAGATGTATCGTTTAAAGATGTACTATTAGGTCTACAGTTTTTAATAATGAATCGTTTAGGGTATCCATTATTTTTAAGTGCGTGTGTACACGCTAGGTTTCTGTATTTCAAAGTGCTTCATTACTGCAATGGGAATTTGCTCAAAGACTTAATGTTTTAACAACGGAGGCTTTATGGCATGTTGGATGATGCGATTTGAAATCGAGATACCTGTATGTATGCGTGGGTTAACGGTCCTTCTATATTCGCTTATTTTGATCATTCATTTGTACAGTCCCTATCTCTTCCATAAATAGTGCACTAATCAATGTATCACTCAATGACAGATGATTTAAATTTGAGCTGTCAATTTGTTTCTCACAATGTAACATATTCACTTCCCCCGCATTATGCAAGCACTTTTTTTAAGGGAATAGCCATGCAACTTTGGTGACTGAGGGGGTAGGGAACATCAGTAGAAAAAACCGCGCATTTTCCACTATAAATTCGACTGGGTAGTGTTTTAGCTGCTAATAATATACAAAAAATGATAATTTTGCCACAACGCAAAACATGAATTACTTTTAATTTGTGAATGACAACGCGGCAGGGTTATGCTTCAAACGTTATTGGTCTAAACGCAAGTTTGTACATTTCAAGAAAATTGTTCAGAGTATCATCAGGTATTTCTCTTCTGGATACAGCAATAAAGTATTTATTAACTACAAATATGAAGAAATATATTTGCAATGATAACCAAATATAGATATATAATAATTAATTTAATCACAACAAAGTTACTGCAGCAGTGCGCTAGAATTTGTGTAAAATGTACTATATACCTGTTAGCAAAAATTGATAAGGAAGTACAGTTTAAAAAATTATTGAAAATATAACAAGTTAAATTACCAGAAGATTTTGAAATTTAAATTAATAAATATGTCGTTTATAATACCCTGGATTTAAAAATCGTTAATACAATATATCAGCAATATTTACACTGTGTACAAAATATACATCCTATAACATATTCCAAGGTAAGTACACAATTATTATTATTATTATTATTCTAATACATTGCTGTAGTTTAAAGTGCAAAGAACGTGAAACGCTTCAATCTTTGTCTGTAGTTATTGATTTAAATCAAATTTTATCAAAAGCCAGAGAAATGCCTATGCACCTCCTTAATTTGAATAATACGGCCAAGAAAGAATTCTTTTGCATATCCACTATTTTGAGTTCTGTAATTTTCAAATATTTCTTCAGATTTTCTCTAATAGCCCTCCAACGTTCCACCACCATCACTGGCGTATGCAGGGGGTGTTAATTGGGTTGTAACCCCCCATTGCAATGAAATTTTGTATATTTAACATAGGAATATGTGAGTTGTAGCTCTGTAACCCCCCATTGAGCCTATAACTCCCCTTAGAAAAGTTCTGCATACGCCCTTACCGATCATTATTGAATTATTAGTGAGTGCATTTGCAAAATCCGTTCCGTTTATAAATTGAGATGTTGTGGTTTTTCAAATTCATTATCTTTTATTCTGAAGTCATCCGAAAATCCAATGCCCGTTATGTAAATAGCTTTTTTAATTATTGTGATGTCTATAGATGTGTATAAATGTGTATATGTACATCTATGGGTATGTTCACATCTATGGGTATGTTCACATCTATGGGTATGTGCACATCTATGGATATGTGTACATCTATGGGTATGTTCACATCTATGGGTATGTGCACATCTACGTGGAAATGTCTCTTGTTGTTTTCCAGATTCCTATCAGTTTGTGACCAGAAGGCAAAATAAAAATTTACTTATTTATTCTTACCATTACTTGTATTCACAACCCTTAATAGGAATATATATAACGTTCATTACATTATAACATTACGTAAGTAAATTATTAATGTTCTTTTGTGACGTCGAATTTCAACATTAGGGTGTATAAAACTACGTAAAAATCATTCATTCTCGTTAATTTTTAGAAAAGAGCCAGACACTGAAGAAACAAGAGAGAGTAGCATGGCGTTGGCAAGGTCAGAAATATATATCGCATGGCTTATTATTTTGTTCCACTTGAAGATGATTTATGCAGAAATAATGCAAGGCAACTTGTTTAATAAGTATGTGGCGATTTCGTTCTGTATATATATATTATGCATTTTTAGTATATAGTATTGCGCTTGCGCAAATATAACGTCTCACGCTCCTTTAGTGTTTGGCTTACCCAAGTCCTAGTTCTCAGCACTTTCATTTTTCCCGATATCTGCATTATACTTCGCTGTTAATTAACCTTAAAGTATGGAAACGAAAAATCAATATTTCACCTTAGAAAATGCATAAGCAGGTTTAATCCGCTATTAATTAGGGGATTTTTATATCCCTACAATCTTATAAAAAAAAAAGGATGAAACCATAAGTCAATTTCCCCCCGAAAGGAGCGCCGCCAGCAAAACTAATTTTTCCAGCAAAGTATGGAACCAGGTTAAAAAAAGAATAAATTTCAAAAAATGCAAAATCAAAACACGGTTAAATTTGTGTCTACTGTATGTTATTAGTCTCGTTATTCACCTCATTACGCATTCGCTTTTAAAAACATGTCCCGCTTGTTATAAACTTTTACCATATTTGCATGCAAAAAATATTAATCTTCGCAGCGTGTCGATTTTTCAATTTTTTTTACGAAAAAATAAAAAAAAAATTGCCTGTCATTAATACTGTGGTGGGGGTGGGTATAAGTTGCGCTTTTTTGGGATTGGAGAAAGTGATGCCGGTTTATTTGCCATTTTTACCTTGGCGATTTTTTCCCTCCGGGAAACGCGTCAAACACACGTTTGTGGTCCCAGAGCATTTTCCACCCTGTCAGTCGTTTACAATTATGGAATTTGTCACTTTCGGCGTCGACGCCATATTGAAAAAAAGGGATAAAGGGAAAAGAGCGAGAAGCAGTCTACTGTGAATAATTTGAATGTGCAATGTGTTTTACTACGCACGAGCGAATACTGATAATAATGAATTTCCCTATTTCTAAGAAAATACGCCGTGGAGCAAACAATACGTTATACCCACGTACGTACGTGCGTGCGTGCATACATACATACATACATACATGCATGCATGCATGCATACGCACGCACGCACGTACATACATACATAAATACATACATACATACGTGCTTGCGTGCGTGCGTGCGTGCAGGTAGACAGACAGAGAGAGAGTGAGAGAGAGAGAAAGGAACAGACAGACAGGCAGACAGACACATTGACAGGGATAGAAAGACAGGCAAGAAGAGAGAGATACATACAGGCAAGAAGAGGGAGATACATACAGGCAAGAAGAGAGAGATACATACAGGCAAGAAGAGGGAGATACATACAGGCAAGAAGAGAGAGATACATACAGGCAAGAAAAGATAGATGCATGCACACATACATACAGACAGACAGAAAGGGAGAGATACGTATACAAAAACTCTCTGCAAAAAATATTCTTCATAACCTTTTATAGGAATTTTCACTAACTTCCAACCATTGTAAATACATCCTTTTTAATTTAAATTTTCTGTTGGAAAGTCGGATTTGTCAGTTGAAATTTATTCATGAGGCTCAGAATGAAATGATTTTTTTTTAAATTTTAATAAAAATGTTTTTCTTGAGCTTCGTGCACAGCTAATTCTTTGAATAAACAGTCTGTTCGCCGCGCGTTCAGCTGGGATCGTCTTTTTTAACCCTTCAATTTCCAACTGCTGCGACAGGATTAAAGGATCTCCGAGAGGGATCGTATCGGTAATCAATCCTTATAAAGCATATAAAAGCTGGTGCTGCTTCTCATGTTATTGGACATCTGTGCAACTGGTTATCTTCCCATGCAAATCTTTTTATCCACAGCTTGCTCGACAAGTTTATTCGCGCGGTCGCGGATCCATCGTTTTTATTAGATTATTGGCCCGAAATATACGGTAAATTTACGAGTGTTGTTCATTTTTGCTCAACAATTTGACACATGAGCCAAAGATGATTTCTTTTGCGAAATATTGCAGCCCCTTTTAATTTCATTTCGCGTTGTCAGTTGCAAGCCGATTATTGTTTTTCTTACCTGTCAGCTTCAGAGCATTGGTGTTAGATAAAGAAACCCTCAAATTACAATTAATTTGGAAATTGACATTGGAAACGTTATATTGGATCACTATCACCTTGTGGCGCCATCCATATGATGATGACGTCAACAGCTTGACAAAAAAAGTGTTACGAAAGTACATATTGTGAAGATTAATTTAAGCTCAGTGTTAAACGTAAAAATGACGGATAATCGGGTCAAATCATTAACTAGTATAAAAATCCCATCCTTGGCGACTCTGCGGTAGGGTATTAGTAAAGAATTCATCTTGTGTATCCTTAATCCGTGCTCTACTCTCCGAAAATATACAACTCTTACCTACTATACTGTAGACCGGGAGGAATGGTTTTCTTAACAGTAAGAAGTGCACATTCCTTGGAGAAATATGGGCTCACTACAGACCCTGGGGCCGCATACTAATAACGCATTCATTTATCATTTCAATTACCCGTGTTTCACTCCTGGTTACAAAGATCCCTTGTCTCCCCAGGTAGTTCATGGTGTGGTTCCCCTTAGATACAGGCCTTCAGAATCATCGGAAAAAATATGGGTTTCAGCGCAACATGCCCTTTATTGCCTTTGTCCCGGAAAACAAAATCAAACCCATGCTCAGCCTTAGATTATGATTTAAAATTTATAAGAACAAAAATGAAATTAATAACACCGCACAATATTATTATAACCTCAATTACAGCTCGTTAAAACGAATTACTTTTAATACGAACCGTTTTCTGAAGTTCCGTCAGAGTGTATAACATACTACCCTTTCCGGATAAGACGAATTACTGTTAATACGAACAGATTTTTTGTTCCCCTTGGTGTTCGTCTTAACGAGGTTCGACTGTATTGTAAGACTAATAATGACATTAAAACGTACATTCATAAAAATTATTACAGTAGGTTACGTGACGCCCCGTTATATGGTATACCTGGTAATCCAAAAGGTTCATTATACTATATTATCTCATGCACTGTCTGAATGCTACAACGGTCACCATATGCCGCACTGATTAACACATCACGTGATATTCTTGACATTACGTTGATATTCTTGATGCTACGTTGATATTCTTGAGGGTACGTTGATATTCTTGATGCTACGTTGATATCCTTGACTTTGAGTTTGAAGATGTTAACTGCTGATTAGGTTAGAAAGAGAATGAGATCCTTTTATCACCAGGATCACCAGATCCTTTGGATCAACATCAAGACTATCAGATCCATTGCATCAGCATCAAGGTTATCAGATCCATTGCATCAGCATCAAGGTCATCAGATCCATTGCATCAGCATCAAGGTCACCAGGTCCATGGAAAAATCCTTGGATGGATGACACACAGTCTATGAGGCCATCACCAGATCCATGGAATCATCATCAAGGTCACTAGATGATCCATGGAATATTCCTTAGATGGATGGCATACAGTCTATGAGGTCATCACCAGATCCATGGAATCACATACAGAGGCGCTATGCGGCTTCACAATTACCATTCATAATAACTGAGGTATTAAATCTCGGAAAGAACATATTAATGATGAATATTCAATGGAATTATTATTTCCATCAGATGGCGTTACAGTCTCCACTTATGTGTGGTAATTTAAAAATCATCATATACATATATAAGAATTTGTAAACATGCGTGATAAGTTATAATATGCATAAAGACTATACTGCAGCATGTATCCTCTCTAGTAACTAATTTCGTGTACATTTTTACATAATGTGAATTATTTTTCAAGTCTGTTTTCAATAAAACAGAATTAGACAGATTTTTTTTCTGTTTACTTTTTTTTCTTTCTAATAAAAATAAGTGGACATTTTCTTGATTACCTAATATTTAAAAGCGATATTCAAGTAATTTATTTCTCCCAGTAATTTCAATCGACCAAGCGCGAATAGTTTGTTATGCAATATTTACAAAATCCCCTCTACACCGTTACTTAGGCGAAATTTAACCTATGGGGGAAAATTTCATAATCTAAATCACATCTCCCCACAGGAAAATTATGATTGCCGAAGTCCCACATCGCAAACTTCCGGTCTGGTGAGTTTCCAAAGTACGGGCATACCTTCGGAAACTGTATCCAAATAGCTTTACATAACGTGCTAATGGGAAAGAGGTGACAGTAAATGCTTTTTACTTTACTCTTAAAAGTCTTCTTAAAGTAATTAAAAGCATAAGTTTTTTGAGTAACGTGGGCAGATCCACGCACTCGAGCGGGGGAAGGGATGTTCATCAGTGAATTTTGTTGCTATATGTTGAAATAAAAGTGACCAGTTTTGCTACTGATCATTTTCGTGGCTTAACAGTTCTCCTTTTATATTAAAAAGAATCTTTCGTCACGGCTCAGGGATTGTGTTATGGGCCATTGTTTATTGTCGTCAATGTTCTGTTTTATGTATTTATAGTATCTATAGAGGAGAACCCGTTCTCATCGACGAAATAGATTAAAAGGATTCTGGTTTAAAATCATTTATCAATCTATGATTACACAGTAATGAGTTATAACGATTATCAACAAATTTATATACGCACTATTAAACTTAAGAAAGAAGGTAGAATCTATTTTCCAATAACCCATCATCTGTACTCAATCTCATTACTGCTATTAAAAGATTAGTTAAAAAAATTACTGCTCAAAATATTTTTTCATCCGAGCTTCGGCTAGAAAAAGAAAAAAAAAGCCAAAGTTCGATGGTGTGTGTGCTGCAATTTACAAACTTTATAAATGAACATGAGGAACGCTATGTCTTCCTAAAATTAAATAGGCTTCTTCAGAACGCCGCAAATTTTCGAGCTCCCACGTCCCCGTAAGACCACCAAACCATTAAATATTCATGGCTTATTCAAAAAACCATAAATCAAACAGCCTTTCTTCTGGCAAAAATAAACAGGTAATTCCTCCACCCTGACAGCTTCATTAGGGCCGCAATTTTTTGAAAAAATAGAAGTGATTGAAAGTTTTTTAAAAAAGAGTAAATAAACCAACATAGTATATATAATATCCAACAAAATGGAAGCTAAAAAATTACGACAGACAGCCCATTAAGACAGCCTGATGCCAAAATTGTGGCCAAGCTGTTTTTTATCGTGGTTTTGAATGGCCCCAAAATTTATGGCCTGTGGTACTCAACGGCCCATATTTTAAACTCCTTCATGTATCATAAAAAGAGTTTATACGATGGTTAAAACTCTTTTAATTATCAGATGACTATCTTTTATTAGATTGCAATCAGTGTCTCCTGAACACTAACCTAACGTCAGAATGAATTATAAATAGTTTAAATGAGTTTTTTTTTATGAAGAATACATTTATAGAGCCTTAAATTTATATGACTATTAGCAAAGTAATAATGAATTTACTAAACAAGCAAATTTTTGCACTTGAGATAGAGGACTTTTAGAAATATTTTTCAAAGGGATTTCTAGGAGTTTCACGAAAAAACATACCGACCAATACTGAAATACTGGTACTCTGCAATACTGCAAAACCGGCACTCTGCAATACTGCAATACTGGTATTCTGCAATACTACAATACTGATACTCAGCAATAATGCAATACTGGTATACTCCGCAATACTGAAAAAACCGGTACTCTGCAATACTGCAATACTGGTACTCTGTCATACTGGTACTCTGCAGTACCGCAATACTGATTTTATATTATATTTCATACTGGATTCCCAGTGGATTTTTAACATGTATAATATTTTAAGACCTAACAAGACTCAGACAACTTAAGACAGATGCTCTTACTGGGAGATTAATCGGAAAATCTCTTGCTATAAAACACCAACAATAGTATTTAGATGTTAGTTGCAAGGGTTTATTATATATTTGATTTAATATCTACGTGGCGCTCCAGTTGAGGACCATGGAAATATTCATTACAAGGTGGCGTTCAAGTCTTTGGTTACCATGGTAATGGAAGCGTTATTATATCTCCAGAATAACCATACTGGCTCTGAATATTCATCAGACTTAATCATCTCTTGATGGAGCTCCAGGCACTCACCAAGTGGCGCTACAGTTAGCGCTAATAGTAACCTACAACAGGATAGAGTCATTCTTCAACAGCAAAATTTTTTTCATTTTCATAAGATCATAAATAAATGCAGGACAATTATGATTATCCTGATTTAACTGGAAACTGGATATTGTCGAATAATCGGCTGTAATAAATTGACTACGGGGCTACTAAACTACCTTTGACTTGAAAAAGCGCAAATAAATGGAGCATGTGTTATTGTAATTGAATTGTCGTTTCATACAGAGATACGAGGGAAAATTTGTACACAATGAAATCTGTTTAAAACTGCTTATAACGGAGAATTTTCAATAGCCATATTTTTGCAGTTCCGGTGGATTTACTGAAAAAAATTAAATTATGTCAAACTCAAAATTATAAAGCAACTTTCAGGTGCAAATTTGTAATACGAAATAAAGATTTTAATACTTAAAACTTAACTTTTCTACAGAGTTTGTCCCAGAAGTTCCCGGAATGATTTTTTGTAGTTGGCAACGCTGGCTGACGGGGCGGAGAAGTTGGTGGGGGATCTGAGCTTGGAAACGAGACCGGTATCAGTCGCCTGCGGGCAGTTGTTGAGGCAGGGTCACGCTCCGCGCAGAGGTATCTACTGCACCCTCGTCGATCAAAAAATGGACCAGTTTTTGGAGCAGCGTTATGCAATCAAATTTTGTGTGAAACTGGGTAAAAACGGGGCGGAGACACTCGAAATGCTTCGGAAAGCCTACGGTGACGGGGCGATGAAAAAAAGCCAAACTTTCATGTGGCACAAGCGGTTCCGGGAAGGTCGGGAGTCCGTCAACGACGACGACCGCTCTGGACGCCCGTCGACATCACAAACGGACGACTCGGTGCAAAAAGTGCGTCAAGTTTTGGACAATGACCGACGATTAAGTGTTCGGGTGATTGCAGAGGAGTGTGGAATACCCAAAACAATCGTTCATCGCATTTTAACGGAGGATCTTCAAATGAGGAAAGTCTGCTCGAAAATGGTGCCAAAAGTCCTGACGAGTGAGATGAAGGAGCAGCGTTTGTTGAAGTGCCAGGAATTGCATGAACGCTACGAAACGGACCCAGAATTTTTGGACAGAGTGATCACAGGGGACGAGACGTGGATTTTTCAGTACGATCCCGAATCAAAGCGCCAGAGCAGCGAGTGGCACACCAAGGAGTCTCCTCGCCCGAAAAAAGCAAGGATGAGCAAATCGCGAATCAAGGCAATGCTCATTGTGTTTTTTGACAGAAAAGGTGTAGTTCACAGTGAATTCGTGCCACAAGGACAAACAGTCAACAAGGAGTTTTACTGTGAAGTGCTCAAACGGTTGCGCAACAGGGTTCGACGCGTCCGAAACGAAATTCGCGACAATTGGATCTTGCACCATGACAACGCGTCAACCCACACCGCGCTCATTGTCTCCGAGTTGCTGGCCAAAATGGGTGTGGCAACGCTGCCCCAGCCGCCGTACAGCCCCGATCTGGCACCAGCGGATTTCTTTTTGTTCCCAAGGATCAAAAGAACCCTGAAAGGAACTCGGCATGGGACGCTGGAGGCGGTAAAAGCAGCCGCGACGACCTCACTGAAGGAGATTCCCGTTGACGACTTCCAGGGCGCCTTCAATGATTGGGTGAAGCGTTGGCAACGGTGCATCGAAGCAGGGGGAGAATACTTTGAAAAGTTCTGAAAAGATTGTAAACTGATATTGAATAAATGATTTTAAAAAAAATCATTCCGGGAACTTTTGGGACAAACCCTGTATTAGTCTCTACGAACCTTCTTCAGATGATAGGAAGTCAGTAAGGCAGCAACCGACAACTGCAATGTACTTTCTTGTGGTTCAAATATTTTCTTTAAAATCACTAAAGGGCCCAGGAGCAGACTGGGTCCTCTCAAAGAGAGTGGGTCCTATAGCCCATGAGGGCGCACTGGCCCGGGGGCGGGTTGGCCGGAAGACAAGCCCGCCCCAGAAAGAATCCTTGCTTTTGGACAAAGCCAACACAGAACGTCAGTGAAAGCAAAAAAGAGAACAATGAAATGTAGAGAAAAAAATTTTATCGCAACTTTCACATGTTTTAAAATTATAGCAAGAAGACAAAGATAATAGTTTTGACATCATCTTGATTGAAATTGTTTGAATATTCAGAGAATTTCATTGCTTTTCTGTAGATTTTTGGCCAAAAATTCACGGATTTAACAAGAACTTTTTCATGGTCAAGCAAAATATTACTCCGTGGATATTCATCTATTTCCGACCCCCCCCCCCCTATGTGAAGTGCCATTATTGTCCATTTTCACAAGGATCACGACTATATACATTTATACGGTGTTTTCGGAACACCCTGCATATAAATCTTACAGTGGCAGATTATGCAATACAGGATAATCACATTTCTAAGCATTCAATTATTGGACATTCCATTTTACGTCTGTGTCACTTAATTATACAGGGTGAGTTCAATCCACCGCACCCACGAAACATTTTTGAAATAGCCATATGTTCACTGATTGGACTAGTTTCACCAATAGGCGCTAACGAGTAAATGCTGGGTTGTTTATTTTTCCGAGATAACCTTTTCATTAGTTCTATACTATCAGCGAAAGGGTAAGCCCAATTTGGCGACTTTGCAATCTATCTTCGCCGTGTTACGAACAACGAAAGTAAAATTTACATATTCTTACGCACAGGGATGAACACTTAATTAGAATTGGCGTCTATTGCTCTTAAATCTTTCCGTAATTAATAAATATTAAAAGACCTCCGTATTTAAATATTATGCACTAGAGAATATTTAGACATCGTTCCATTTGCCTATCCTAACGACGGAGGTGGGTGTCGCGGCGGGAGTTTTATCTAGGTTTAAACGTGCCTCGGTTTTAATGTGCATTTTTTTTTAACACGGTTAATATTCTGTATTGTGAGTTGAAATACCCCCAAACTCCATCTTTCTGGTAATGCTTATGCACCGTCCTGTAAATTTTTAATTTAGTGACCTTTTACCCTAATACAGCGTTAATAATTGTTATTATCTGATTGATGACATTACAACTAATCAATGGTTCCGAAGCTCATCAATTAATTTTATTTTTTTTGTGGGTAGAGGGTAGGCAAGCTCCGCTCCAATCAGCGTCTTTCATAAAATTATTACAAAGTTGTAAAGCAATTTCATGAGAACATTTTATGCCAACCTAGCAGTAGTAATATTTTATCTTTTGTGTTTAAAACTGCTTGGTTGGGGGAGGAATTTGGTTTAGCTAATATCCGGCCCTGAATATTTGGTAGTTGTAACATAAAAACTATTTGTAATAGCGCCCTGGGGAGGTTGCGTACAAACCCCATTGACCTTTTGTTTTCCTGTATACAATTAAATTTTGGTTGCCGAAACTCTCCCCACCTCTTAGTACATCCATAACCCCTTATAAAATGTTTGCGTACGTTACTGAAACATTGTATTTTCTTTCACTTTATCCAATAGATACACTGAACATAAGACACGTTACGAGTTCCACTGGCACAAAGTCAAGATTCCTCTTTTTCTCGTACAAAAATACGTTGCCTATTAACTACGTGTGGTGGGGGCCTGGACTTCACCCTATGTTGCCCCCTCCTATACTTCGGTCTTTATAAGAAGGCTAAATTTGAATATAATATTCAATTTTTGTTGCTTTTCTCAAGTTATTACAGGACTTGAGAAGTTGGGGGTGGGGGGAGCGTGTAGGCAACGGCTCTCCTTTCACAGATGGAGAAGATTGCCTTATTGGAGGAATTTTTAGGAGATTGGCTCGTATTTACATTACAGACTGAGAAAATCAGGAAAACTCACAAGTAACCCCCACGTCCCCAACTCACACTCTGAATCTAATTTATTTGAGCGTAATGTAGACACATTAAAAACCTTAATGTGTGAAATTGAACAGCTATATCCATTTTTAAATCGAGAAATTAAATGTTAAAAGTAGTTAAAATAGCGACAATTGCAAGCCTTTTGGCAACACGTATCAAGATAGCTAGTTGGTCTAAAAAGGAGAAAAGCGAACGTGAAGTCGTATTTTAAAAGTTTAGAATACGTCCAGTAATAGCGTGATTGCGTTAACTTGTTGGATTTAAATGTATTAGATTTTAAAGTAGCTGTAAAGTTCTTTTTTTTTCTATTTGTTAAATTGAAGTTCTATAATCTTTTATTTTATTTCTGAAAGTCGTAGCAGAAAACCATTTACTTTATTTTTTATAATCACATTGCAAGTTTCGATTCAATTTGTGCGTAAGGTAAGCATTTATTTTTATTTTAAAAATTCTGTCACAAAGTATCGCTTGTATTCTATTTACTCGTGTGAGGATAACATGGAACAGACTATAAATATATTTAATGTGGTTTAGATGCTTTTTCAGAAATTTTCTTCAAATAATAGTTCATTGTCCCCCTACACACAAGAAAAAATAAATCTTAAAAATTAAATTGTCGAAGCTTTGTAAAATTATGGGAAAGTAATTGCAACAGGTTTGGTTGTAAACGAAGAAATATTTATATTTAATAATATATTTCATACCAGCACCCATACTGTCAGGAATACAGCGAATCGCTGTTGTAGATAAACCGTGACAGCACTTATGCTAAATTGCCTACATTACAAGCAGGGGCGGACACAGACTTCGGTTTTGGAGGGTCAAGGACAGAATTTGCCATGGTCTTGGAATGATACCAATCCAGAATATGAAATCATACAGTTCCAGTCTATTCCGCGTTGAATAGTCATAAAACCAATAATTAAACCTTTTTTTCCGTCATAAAATATTTTGCCGTAATAAATCTTATACTAATTTGGTTCAACAAATGGAATATCGCGCCAAGTGGGCGTGTAATCTTAAAAATAAGGTTGGCCTCCACTAACCTATGATTCACTGAATCAGCAAATATAATCCGCTCGAAAAAATTAAAAAAACAAAAAAATATAAAATTCCATTTTCCGATCCAACAATGATTTGCAAATAGGCTTATAATAACATAAGGATTTCAAAAATGTATCGGAGGTGCGGTGGATTAAACTCAGCCTGTATATTATATATTCAGTTTCTGTGTATTATGCACTTTTTAGTTTTGAATTAAACACAATTTCCGGTTTAATGTTTTCATTGTGCACATGCGTTTTTAGATTAATGGAAATTGTTTTTAACATAGACACACGGTATTATATTTCCGAACTTATTCCAGATGACTGAAGCTATATTATATAATTGGAAACCACACATCACGTGATGGTGAATATTCAATGGCCCAAAGAAAAATTCAATCCTTCAACACCGTCTAGAAGCAATGGATGAAATCGGAATTAGGGGCGGATTGAAAACCGGGCAAAAAAAAAAAGGAAACCCAAATATTAAAATGCCGGTTGGGGGGAAAGTAATATATTCTCATTTTCACTACCTCTTGTTAATTTGCCGTGGTTTCCAAATCCTAGAAGTTACCCGGCTAATTAGAAAAGTCCCCTCTTGTTGAACAAGTATGTGCGAATTTTCCCGCGATTTTTTCCCGCACATCAGGTGTTGCCATAATTTCCATGCCTTGGAGGGTAAAATAAGAAGATTTCTTGTCCTTTAATAAAAAATAAGACGACGTAAAAACCCAGTTTACATTCATTTCGGATAGATCAAGATCTTCATACTTCCGTGTTGGCCGAGCGACTTATGTGTTTTATAATAATTTGAATAAAAAAGGTTGCTAGAAGTGACGCTGAAAACTCCCTTTTACCCTATTTTTTTATTTTCGGTGTAAGAGAATTAAAACGCTGTGATTTACATATTAAACTTGTCTCCAGGGATTTTCACTTGCCAATTCGACGCGTTTTTCATACAACAACAAGTTTAAATTGTTTCGAAGCCTTTCAGATTCATAATACCACCAACCTCAACTAATAAAAAAATCTTGTAATAATTTCATCTTTATATAATATTATATCAATGGATTGTTTATATGCTTGTTTATAAAATATGACGTTGATATGGAAATGTGAAATCTGTTAAGTAATTGCGTAGTCTTAGAAGATTGGGAATAACCAGCATGTACTTTCTTGAGTATAGGAATAATGATAAATGTATTCCTTAAAATGTCTCCAACGACTTTCCTTAACCACGATTCATGTAAAGCGAACAATCACATGCACAGTCATGTGTGTATGATGATAATCATAGACGTACTCATTAAAATATTGTCTATACAGTCCAGAGTATAGACCACTCTACTTGTACGATTTGGCGCAGTATAGCCCAGATGCTCTTGCGCCATAAAAAAATCCAAACAAACAAACAATTGTGCGATTCATGCAAGGCGAAATATCAACGTTTACCCCTGACAGGATAGGGATAATTGTGTACATGCTCCTTAGACTGTCATTTCTAGATTATTATCTTTAACAAAGATTCATGCATGGAAAAAACTCAACATGTACTTCTTGAAGTATGAGTATAATAATAATTAAGAATACGTCCTTTAGACCACTTTCCTTAATTATGATTCTTACAAGAGCAAAACTCAACATGTGCTCTTGAGAATATATTGATAATCATGCACTCACACCATAAAATGTCTTATCAACACTGTTAAGGACAAAGGAAAGTTGGCATTGACATTGCAATAGAATAGGAAAAATGTAGCCTTTTAATTATTACTTTGTTACACGTTAAATCTTAGTTGCAACGGCATTAAATTGTAGTTTTTTTTTAATTATTACTTTGTTAGACTTTAAATCTTAGTGGCAACGGCATTAAATTGTAGTTACTTTTAATTATTACTTCGTTACATGTTAAATCTAGATGGCAACGACATGGTTGTCGGAGACTAAGAAACAACGATAAATACTGCAGATGTTCTTTTTTACTAGTTAAGTTTTTGCTTTCGTCAGTATCTTTCTCTTCTCTGTTGCATGTCTTTGATTAAGGGTTCCTCGCCGTATCTATGTAAGTATGAACCAATATTTCACTAGTAGTTTACTTTCTAACTAAAGTTATCAAAAATGCATACAGTCCACGCTTTTCGTTTCATCATTCACAACCTCAGTGCAGTGATGCCAACAACAGTCATTACTGCCAATGTATCTTAATAGTAACAAATTGCGCAACGGTTCAAACCAGATCCAAAGACAAGACACAGAAGCCAATCACCTTTGGCCATCCATTGGTCCGTCAAGGCGGAGAAAGAAACTGTGTAGTAATCAACCTTTGGTCACTTGGAGCCTGGAAAAAGAATTTGTATAAGGTCGTGAAAATCAAAGGTCATAAAGCAAGCCAAAATTGGAGATTTGAAAGTACTGAACCGCAGTAAAAGGAATTTTGAAACTCAGCTCAAAAGACTGGTAGGAGCAGTTGAAAAAGAAGTCGAACTATTAGACATCACGGACATCAAAAATAAACTGGAAAATGTGCAAAAGATGGAACAGAACTTTGAAATACTCAGGAACAGTTTTTATGAGAACCTGGAAGATAAAGATTTGGACGGGTTTTAAGAGCCATCTCAAAAATTCTATTAACAAATGCAAGAGTTAAAGGTAAGCCTTAGACGACTAATATTGAATGAAAATAAAGACGCGATTCCATTTCTGAAGAAAACATCTATGACTTTAAATTTACCAATAATTCCCTTGCCCAAGTTTTGGGGAACCTATGAAGAATGACACATTTTCAAAGATCAATTCACAACGTTAATCATTGCAAATGAAGCAAAAAGTGAATGAACTGCCCTTCCTATATTGTTCCTTTTTTATACTGCCTTTCCTATGTTGTAATTAATTAATTACTTAATTAATATTTTTAGGGTGGACCTTGTAAATTAGGAATAAATGAAATATCATAAAAAATTTCGATACTTACATTGAAATTAGATAAATAATCAATTTATACAATACCAAAATATTCATGTAATTTGCGGACAATTCCCGGCGCAATTTTCTTTTGCCAAAATATACCATATAGGTTGAAATTTTAAACGCTTTTGTATAGTAACTTTCAGTACATATCACGTTTAACTTTAGAGTCCTTTTCAGTCCCTAATACCTATTAATATTTTTGTACATGGTATTCCAGAAAATTACAGACTTCGTTTGACTTTAAGAAAAAAAACATCATTAGAAAGGCAACAGAGAATTTCAGTTTCGTTATAAGGTTCCAGCAATGAAATTTTGGGATAAAATGTTAGACTAAAAATCAAGCCGCGATAATTGAAAATCTCATTTTAACTATATTATTTAGAGGACTTGCATCTAAGATGAATACTAACATCCATAGGCGTACGCAGAAAGTTCATAGGAGGAGCGTTATAGGCTCAATGGGGTTATAGAGTTACAACTCATATATTCCTATGTTAAATATACAAAATTTCATTGCAATGGGGGTTACAACACCCACCAACAACCCCATGCATACGCCAATGCTAAGATCTTAGAAAATCCTACATACATTAAGAAAAATATATTAATACTCGACGATTTTTAGGATTAATATGAAAAGCTATATCCAATTCCAAATATCAGTGAGTTGAGTTAAGGTGAAGGAAGTTGGTCTACTCATAGACAGCACGAAAGGTAGCTGTAATTGCCGTGTAATTACGAGGGATCCAGGCATGGACCACATTAATGCTTCATCGCATTCAGAAACTCTACACAAAGCACTTTGTTCAGTGCTATTCTTACTCCCGTGCATGTGAGTCATGCATAGTTCCTGCTACTACTATATTTTTCTTGGAATTTCTTGAACCTTGTAATAATATAGTCTTTTAATTAACAATATTGCATTTGAGGGAAAATCAAAGGTCATAAAGCAAGCCAAAATTGGAGATTTGAAAGTAGTGAACCGCAGAAAAAGGAATTTGGAAACTCAGCTCAAAAGACTGGTAGGACATCACGGACATTGAAAACGAACTGGAAAATGTAAAAAAATGGAACAGAGCTTTGGAAAACTCAAGAACAGTTTTTACGAGAAACTGGAAGAGAAAGATTTAGACGGGTTTGAAGAATCATCTCAAAAATGCTATCAACAAACGCAAGAGTTAAAGGTAAGCCTTAGACGACTAATATTGAATGAAAACAAAGACGCGATTCCAATTCTGGAGAAAAAACCTATGATTTTAAAGTTACCGATAATTCCCTTGCCCAAATTTTTCGGGAACCTATGATGAATGGCACGTTTTTAAAGATCAATTCGCAACGTTAATCATTGCAAATGAAGCATTAAACGATCATGAAAAGCTATATTATCTAAAGGGAGCAATATCAGGAGATGCGAAATGTAGCAAAACCAGGGAGGACATTTTAGAATCATTATGGAACGCACTTAAATCGAGGTATGAGAATAAACGTTTAATAGTGAACACTATTATAAATGATATTTCTATGTAGAGAAAATATATCACAAATCTGCTAGAGAATTAAGACAGTTAGTAGACCAGTTAAATAAGAACTTGAGATCTTTAAAATTATTAGACTTAGAGACAAATACGCTATAAAAAGTAATGATAGGAAATATGACACTAAAGAAAGTAGACAAAGAAACAAGGAAACTATACGAGATGTCTTTAACTTTCATAGAATTGCCAAAGTTTGACACATTATTCGAATTCTTATAAACAGTGCCAAATGCTTGAAAACATAAATAGCAGCGGTGTTCTACTACACTCGAAAGGTAAACATGTAGCACAATTTAAAGCTAAAAGTTTCGCCATTAGCGCCGATTCTAACAATGACTATTATAAGATCTGCAACAATCAACATATCACAAAACTTGGTAAAATAACACAATGGGCACAGTTTTTGAACTATATGTTTTAATATAGCTTTAAAACTTTTTTTGAAGGCTTTTAGCCCTCTTCAAAGAAGGTTACATAATACTGGAACTATTAAGACTGAACTAATAATAAACAAAATTTTCACATACTGTCACACTATCTAAAGTCACGTACAATTGACTAAAACCAAATGAGTTTAATAAAATTATTAAAAATACACTTAAAGAAAAAAGTAAACAACCAAACACAAACAATAATCTAAAATGGAGAAATCTAGTGTAACTTAATGTGTAGGAAATTAGTCCATGCCGGATGTAATTTTGTGCTAATATCCATGGTCCACCAATCTATATATATATATTTATATAAAACTTAGTCAGGAATTGATTCTTTATAAAGGTTTTTATTTTAAAATCACCCCCGTTGTCGAGTATGGCTAACGTGCCATGTGTTTCCGACCCCTTGGCATAGTCGATACTTGAATAGCAAGCCTTCATGGCTTAAGCCAGACTTTCTTCAATTGTGGTCCGCGGATCCTGAGGACCTGGAAACACTTCCAGTGTATCGCCAAGGTTCGGAAAAGTGCTAAGACAAGAGCATTTACTCTTTAATGCTAAGAATAAATTATGAGGGAACGAAAAATTCCTTCCTTAAATGGTGAAAATTAGTGATGAAACACTAGAAATAAATACATATGATGCAAATTCCGGGCTTTAAACTTTGAGTCAATTCTTCAGAGTCCATGGGGGTGAGCGATCATGAAGGGGGGTCTGCGGTCCAGGAAAGTTAAAGAGCCGCTAACTTAAGCTATTCTAACTAACTCATATTACGTTGCTTAAAATATTCGAAGTGGGGCCCCCATTTGAAAACTCTAATCTCTGACTTCGGAATCTTTCTTGAGAAGAAAATTACCTAGGAAAAAGAGAGAGAGAAATAAGATTTGGAGTAATTTCCAGCCCCCATTAATCAAACGTAATTTGAACGAGGTGTAGAAATTGCACCGCCAACTTTTTGCGATCCCTCAAGTCAAGTTGGAGCTATTTGACCCCGGAAAGGAAAAAAAGTATTCTCTAACACGAGTGCCATGATTAGTTTAATAGCAGGCCGAAATTTAATAGCCAAGGTTCAGAAGCTCTCCAAATTATAGGCCGGCAACCACGCTGCATTCAAAGTGCAACAATACGAATAAAAAGCAAAATGGACCATTTACAAATGTTTTAACGTGTTATTCATTTTCCAATATGAATATGAATTGCAAATTTCCCCAACACATGCGTTTGCGTATAAATCAAAACAATCATCCTTTTTTCGCTTATAATAATACTAAAATAATAATAATAATAATAATATTCACATATATACTAAAAAATATCAATATTGAAAATAAAAAATCCATAATAATACTAAAACACATTTATAATAACATTAAAAAACCATTCATAATAATACTAAAAACATGCATAAGAACATTAAAAAATACTCATAATAATACCACAAAATAAATAATAATACTAAAAAAATCTGATTTATTTGTAACTTTGTTCAGAATTTTATATGTAGCAGGGACATAGATAAAGATAATGAGTGAAGGAATGATTGTATATGCATACGTACTTGCATATATACATGCATACGGATTGTGAATTAAAACTTAGAACACTAACAAACAGTTATTTCGACACTGGCGTAAGGTAAAACCTTACGACAGTGTCAAAATAACTGTTTGTTATGGAATCTCCTGGTGAAACTCTGTATTGTTTCGTTAGAACACTAACTTACATGCAGTTTCATTTCATTTTATGAGCCTCTAATTGAAATTGCCAATTTTTCAGATAATTATCAGAAAAAATCTAAGACTTCAAATAATCATGGGTTGTTAAATTGTTTCTCTTTTAATTTTTCGTTTCTGATGAAGATAAATAGCAGTCAATGGAATCAGCTGCCCTACATTTCATCCTATAACACCGTTATCTACATACATCAACGTTGATTAATATGAAACTCGTTAAATCACATTGCATCGAAGCCACTGTGCCTGTGAAAACAAATGTTTTTGAAATAAATAAAACGCGGATTTAAACAATCCAGTTTGACAGTGGAGGTTTGTATTTTATGAAGAAAGGACGGCTAGTAGCATGCTGTGCCCAATCCTACAGTTTTCCAATGGCATGTTGCCCTCTCACCCCCAGGGAATCAACCCCCGGACTACCGGTCAGTTGGAAAATCGAAAGCGTTTGTACTACGTAGGTTCAAACCTAGTTCATCTACATGGTGAATAAGCGCGTTACCACTGGACCACCATGGGTTTCAAAACGAAGAAAAATATTTCAAATGCAGATAGTATTAAATAAATTATATTTCAACTGAGTTTTAATTCCAGAAATTCATTTCTGACGCATCTTCGATATTTTTGGTTAAAATCGGAAGTAACCTACGACAGAAGAGCTTGAATTTGGAAATAATATTGGGGGACCCTAACTGGAAGAACCTGCATATATTATAAAGGGAATTAGACAAATTAACAATTGATATAGCGTTACCAAACTTGAGGGACACCTCCGGATAAGGACCACCTCTATTTAAGAAACTATTCCTCTCATCCCGTATCCTTTTAAATATGAACACATGTACCTCTGAAGAAGGGACGACCTATATTTTAGGGACAAAATATCCGGTCTCGTAATTGTCCCTTATTGGTAGGTAACATTCTATTTTATATATTATATATTTTATCCTTCATTACAGTCTGCATTATTCTTTTATTTATTGTTCATCAAGTTTGGGACCACCCGGCCCATATATCCGTGAGGGTTGAAGTGACCAGGACCCCTTTTCATTTGGGTCCCCTGCTTTGACAAGGAAGAGTCTGAGCAGAGGTAAACATGGCTATAACCGGAACAGAATATGTAACCCATGGCAGTGAATTTAAATTCGAACTGAATATAAACACCAATACGCAAAACGCAGCAGGCGTTTGTAAGATTTATATTCATAGCACTATGACTATCAAAAATTTTCTCTTTTAGTCATAACTTGCGACGCTTAACGTACAGTCAAACTACCATATACCGAAAACAGCCACATTTTGAAATGTTTGAAGAGCGCCGTGATCCCCCACTGTATGGTAAAACTGTCATTATACATGGAAAAGGAAGTTCTATATATCGAATTTTTTTAAGATCAATCGCGATGTTTGTCACCTGTTAAATTTTTTAAAACGTTATTGTTTCCGATTCGTTGAAAATGTTTCTGACGATGTATTTCATAGACTCAGTAAGTGTGGACACTTCTATGATGACTAATTATCGAAATCCATTGTGCAGAATGACATTAGAAAGTTTTTTACACAAATGTAAATAAATGTGAATAATGCTACATAAATATGACGTTTTTCAAAAGGTATGTGAGCATAATTTTTACTCTCGTTGATTCTTGTTTTTAATTATTTATATATGAAAGTAAATTTCATAAAATATGATTTATGTTCATTTATTTATGAAACGTGTGCATTCAGCGGAAAATTTATTGCTAAATATAGTGTACTACACAAAATATAAAAAGATTGTTTCTACGCATCGAAGCATTTCATGGAACCATGGACTTTTATATGTATGGAGATTCTACTCTATACTACAACCTGTTAAATTTGTTTTAACAATTACACTTTTTCCATTCCACATTAAACGGCGTTTGTCTCATTAGTGTTCCAGAAATTATGGAGCATAAACACGTACTTCGTGTTGAAAATCTCTTAAACGTGTTTCCCTTTTTTTTTACCACCGTCTGTACATACACCGTAATGGTGGCAAGTGCAAGTGAAAATTTATGTAAAATAATATTTAATCTTAACAAATATGGAGGAAACGTGACAGGAAGATTAGGAGTTAGCAGAACGAGGTGAGTCCACCTGGAGGGATTTTCCCACTAAACTGAGCGATTCTTGGAAAAAGATCTCTGCTAAGGTGTAATGATTACAATGAGAGAAACCCGTGATGACACTAATCGTGATACACGGATTTCCAAAACCCGGATCTCTGCTCGATCGTTCCAAGCTGTAAAAGCACGAATTCACATCATTCAATATTAAACCCAAGTAACTGACAAAATAAACTGCAGAACTGTTTCTACACCACACCCACTTTTATGGGGCGATTCCGAGCCTCCCCTATTTTTAACAAGCGGCTCTGTTTTTCCAAAACAAATGGGGGATATTTTTCACGCTTAGATGTTGAGAAGGTAGCAAGTTTTTTAACTAATGATTATTTCGGGGTCTATTTTCACAGTTGTGAGAAAAGCGTTTCATAACAATAGACCTTTCTGTTGGCTTTAAGTGCTTTTTGTCATACTATAACACACAGCGAGGAAAGCATTTGTGATTGGAATAGTTACAGACATATTCAATTGCAAATATGAAAGCTTAATTCATATAGGTTTTAAATATACTTAATAGAAATATATAAAAAAAATTATGTTCACTCAAATTTAGAAATTTGATTTTTGGATCACAATTTATGCATTTAACGTATCATGGATGACCGAATTGATTTTGGTTAAAATCGACATTTTACATAAAGAATTAGTCGCAAACTACCTATTAAATTTATTAAATTCAAATCAATCAAATTCCCTGGGCTAATCGGTGATGGGAAAATGGTGAGAGATGGGTTATAAAACATCATCTCAAGATCGGATAAATATATATTTAAATCATAGATATAAAAATACCTTATAAATATAGGTGGTCGCTAAAATCCAAAACTCATTAACTTAATGTTGAGACTGTCCTATGTACATTGAAGTTCCAGGTGCTGGTACACCTACCTATCGTGGTAACCTCTCCCCCGCGCACGCAGAAGTGCCGCAACACGACGTGGCATGGACTCGACTAATGTCTGAAGGTATCCTGGAGACAATTCACACCAGGAATCCTGCAGGGCAGTCCACAAATCCATAGGAGTGCAAGGAGGTGGAGATCTCTTCTGAACAGCACGTTGCAAGGCATCCCAGATATGCTCGATAATGTTCATGTCTGGCGATTTAGGTGGCCAATGGAAGTGTCTAAAGTCAGAAGAGTGTTCCTGGAGCCACTCGGTAGCAACTCTCGATGTGTGGGGTGTCGCATTATCATGCTGAAATTGTCCAAGTCCGTCGGAATGCACAATGGACATGAATGGGTGTAGGTGATCGGACATGATGCTTACGTACCTGTCACCTGTCAGAGTTGTCTCTAGACGTATCAGGGGTCCCATATCACGCCAACTGCACACGCCCCATACCATCACAGAAGCTCCACCAGCTTGAACAGTCCCCTGTTGACATGTAGGGTCCATGGATTCATGAGGTTGTCTCCATACCCGTACACGTCCATCCGCCTGATGCAATTGGAAACGAGACTCGTCAGACCAGGCAACGTGTTTCCAGTCATCAACAGTCCAATGGCGGTGTTGGCGGACCCAGACGAGGCGTAAAGCTTTGTGCCGTGCAGTCAACAATGGTACACGAGTGGGCCTTCGGCTCCGAAAGCCCATATCAATGATGGTTCGTTGAACAGTTCGCACGCTGACACTTGTTGATGCCCCAGCATTGAAATCCGCGGCAATTTGAGGAAGTGTTGCACGTCTATCTCGTTTAACGATTCTCGTCAGTCGTCGAAGGTCCCGTTCTTTCAAGGTCTTTTTCCGGCCGCACCGCTGTCGGAGATTTGATGTTTTACCGGATTCCTGATATTCACGGTATACCCGTGAAATGGTCGTACGCGAAAATCCAAATTTTGTCGCTATCTCGGAGATGCTATGTCCCATCTCTCTTGTGCCGACTATAACGCCACGTTCAAAATCACTTAAATCTTGATAACCTGCCATTGTAGCGGCAAGAACCGATCTAACAGCTTTGCCAGACATCTCTTGTCTTATATAGGCGCTGCCGACAGCATCGCGTTACGCTGATTGGTTGCAAAGCTCCGTTATTTGCATACGCACGCCTGTACCAGTTTTTCTGGCACTTCAGTGTACATACTAAAAACATTAATGTAGTTTTAATGTAAGCATATAAAAATTACTAATTAAAACTAATAATTAAAAATTATACAAAACATTTGGGGAATTGGCAATATTGCGCACTATGACATGAGGTGTTGTCAAATTGTGAATACAGCCCGGTTTGACCAAAACTTACTTAACACCAACATTTTTTATTAAATTACGTCAAAATAATTCGTCGAAAATAAATCACGTTGTACAAATTAATTATTCTTATATTCTATTATACACTTGAGTAACGGATCAGTACTTAAATACATTTCATTCACTTTTTAAAATTTACGTTTCCACCTTCCCTCAATCAAAAGTATTGTTTAGTAGAATTTTCAAATTATAAAGTCTAGCGCAATATACCTCTCTTGGGCTTTGCAATTACATAGGCTGTCTTTTCTATAGCTTATTACAAAGCATAAATAATTGTACACCCAATGATAGATAGCTTACAAGGAAAACAAATTTATTACATATATATTAATTGGATTCTCTGCATTATTTCAAATGTTTGACAGAATGTTTCAGACGAGGTCAAATTTGACTGCTTGTTCATAAATATTTCGAGCCAGATTCCATCTTACGAGCAATGCAGCTAATCAGTACTTCGTTCCAGTTACGTATTGCTGTATAGGACAATTCAATGATAATGGATTATTGGCTTTTCTTTCAGAAATAAAATTTCTACACTGAAATTATCTGTCGACTGTGGTTACTTTTGGGGGAAGACTCATCAAGACAGTTGATTCTCTTTTTCCTTCTTCTGCCGCAACAAGACTTCATGAAATGCTTTATATGCTAATTTTGAACTTTATAATTATGTGGCTCTGTAATGACATAAATTGAATTGGAAGTGGGGACAATTCAAATAGTTTGTAGTTGGAATTAAAATAATTTGTTATAAAACACTAATATATATTTGAAAGGAGGATGATCTATAAATTACGAATAACGTATCAATTAAAAATTGATTATAAGCACGTAGATGTACAGCATAAGAGGCATAAGGAAAATATGCTTAAATTACTCCCTTAATTACAGCAATTTCTATATACCAATAAATTAGCAATATTTATAAAAACTTATAATTTTAAACGAGTACAATGGTTATTCAAGCCGTGATGCTGCGGGAGGTGATACATTGACTTTTATTTCGAACAATTTGCTTCCCCATCCTGAATTTCAGTCTTATAAATTAAAAGAAATAGACGGGTTGCTTTATGGAATGTCACCTAACACAAAACGCGATTACTGAATGGGAACGCAAATTGATATAAATGATTTTTGTGGGACATTAAATGATTTTAGAATCCATTCCAAAAAAATATCATCTCGTAAAAATAAAATAAAAACAACAAACTCTATAATAATCGTTCTTCCCTATTGTGCAAGGATTTCTTTCCAGAATGTGTGGTTTAAAACAGTGGTTCTCAACCTGGGGGGCGTAAGACACTTTTAGCGGAGGCGTGAAACGATTTGAGAATTTAATATTAATAACGGTTTTTTTTTGCAATTTTTGATGTATATTTGAAAAAAAATAAGAATTATAAAAGATAGTGACTAATAATTTAGGAATCAAATTCAGTTACATTTGGATCCTTTAGATAACGAATTCAATTATTATTTCCCTGATATTTCATCTGATCAGTGGCCTAGGATATAGACGAGAAATTCTTTCCTTGTTGAGATTGATGTACTGCCACAACGTGTTCAAGAAGAGGCCGTAGAACTGAAATGCAATTAGAAGGCGACAGATGATTTGAAAACAATGGGCCTGGATGGATTTTGGATACATTACCCTACATTGTATCCTAACGTCTTTAATGTTTCCTTAAGCGTCATTGTAAATTTTTTGTCAACATATTTCTACGAGTCAGGATTTTCAACTCAAACTGCCATAAAAACAAAACAGCGTTGTGGTCTAGAGGTGGAAAGTGATCTCCCTTGTGCGTTATCCAACATCAAACCAAACACCACACGTACATGACATAGAAATAAATAAAATTCAATTTTTATGGTGTAGTTATTTAGAATCGTTAAAACGATAATACTGCTGATAGCTATTTCGATAGCGTTAACCAGCTACCGTCGTCAGAGCGAATGGCGGCTTCTGTTTATGTCCGTGCTGTTGGTCGGTGTTGCCATCACGTCGGTTGGAAACTTGATTGGGCGGAGGAGTAAAGCGTATTTGTGGAGACGTCTTCAGCCGTGAGACCCAAAAGGTTTTTCCAAGTGGATGATATAGAGTTACTAAGGAGTTGATCATTAACTGCAACATTGATGTTTGATAGAATGTGAAATGCCTCAAAGAAACTGAGATCAAGTGTTGAGTTGACTTTTTTATTAATACGTGCATTGGAGAATAGAAACTGATGTCCGAATTCCCATGAATGTTTTGCCAGAGCCGATTTATGAAATTCTTGCTTTCTGACGTAAGCCTCATGTATTTTAATCTATGACGCAGTGCTCTCCGTGTTTGACCGATATAAATTTGGCCACACTGGCACGGAATGGAATATATGTCCCAGCTGTCAGAATCCGGGATGGTATCCTTAAAAAAACAATG
>QLNU02015270.1:6856018-6874265 GCA_006491805.2 Dysdera silvatica | reverse complement strand
CAAAGTGGCTGAGATGAGCCATTTCGGATGAGTCAATCCGGATTTTAGGATTTAGTTTCCTCACCAACTGTGGTTCGAATCCTATGAAGAAGTATGTCGTAACGCGACGTGACATCAACTGTTTTTGGTCCATAAAACATCAAATAAAAAGCAGTTATTTCGTCTAAGAACATTTTTACTGATTATCTCTCTGGATTTAGTTGAAAATTTTGGTGATTTAACATTGATCGATTCTTGCAGCATATCAAATTGAAGTTTTTGAATTGAATGTTTGGTTTTCAACCATGATATTCTCTACCCTTGCCTACTCCACCATCCATATACGTACACCAAACAAGTATGCACACATGCACAGGCATCATCGATAACAGCCATTATTAATTAATCACATTACCAATAATTTGGCCAAGTTCATGGTTACCATAACATAAAAATTCCCCTAAAAATAAAGAAATGTTACTTCTAAAATCTCGAAGATCGTTGCTGCTCCCACTATTATTCGCACTTAAAATAAATATGGTGATAAAATACTCACCCTTTTCAAAATTATCCCTGCACTTAATTTTTAGGGATTTTAGTTTTCGCTCACTACTTAAAAAATATCTTTTTTTCCCCAAAAATTTTGCTGAAAATGTACCATTTTTATTCATGAATTCGCTTTTCAGGCATTTAGTCTCCAATGTGAGCAAACACGTCGTCTTTTTTCCGAAGGAAACTTTCTTTTCGACGATAGACGTTTTCGATTTGGGAAAACTCGGCCCCATTATCACAAAAATGTATAAGGAAAAACGTTTACGTCCTTTTTGAAGAGTTTTGGATGTTTGCAAACACCATTTTATGAACGGTTTTCGGTGCAAAATCTCTCCGTGGGGATATTTTTCCCGTTTTCGGGAAAGCGACGTTCACGGGGGACGAAGGAGACAGAAAAGCAAAGAATGCAAGCGAACGTGCGTGCTTGTGCGTAATTAAAATCGCTCAACCGTGAATAAGAAATGCGCTTTAACCGAATACGTGAAACTTAGGCATTCATCGTCGTGCCTGGCGTCGATTCAAAAGTGTAGGGGACAAACTTTCAATACATTATTAAGGATTCAGATTTGGTGTGGGAAGGAGAATCTTCTATCTCTTTTTTGTAGACAATTCTCCATGGATCTCGCATTCGCATTTCAATAATTCACGGGCAACTCCAATTAATATTAAGATAGATGCATTTAAGTTATTTACGTTTTATGTATATGATTACAGCATCTCACGTTAAATATTTAACGCAAGTGTATTATGTGATATATTCCATCTTAATATCCTTATACGTGAAAGTGAGACCTGGAAAAAAATCTAACCTTTTGAAATATAGACCTTACGAAAAACAGTGAAATTACAGTAAACTAAAGAAATCTTCAACTATGAAGCCTTGAAAAAGTTCAGACCAAGAATATATTATTCCAATATAATACTTAGACGAAAATTGGCATAGAGAGCGGAGAAAACTGTGAAATAATCCAATTTAAGAAGGAAACATCATAGGAAAGAATATTTGGAAGCTTAAAAAGCAGAGGATGGTTGATATTTAAAGACTTGGATAGAAATGAATGCAGAATAAAATATCTATGTGTGCGGAAATAGTGAATTATGGTCCATGTGTTGGCCACCGAACTCCGAATCGGGGAAGATACTTGAAAAAAAAAATTATGTCAATCACCTGCATATATATAGCCCTACAGTTTAACAGTGCCACATGTTTGAACAGTGCCGCAGGTTTGAACAGTGCCACAGGAGTTCATCTAGGTGCCGTTATTACGTGTGCGGCTCCCAGCGGTTTGTTAAGCTGAGGGTTGGTCCACAAAGCCAAAATCGACCATGTTCCACTTTTGTTTACTAATTCAGCTAATAATCGAAAGTGAATGCAGTTTTTTTTGCAGTTGACGTCCCCACAGGCTTAGTTTGGTCTCAAAAGCTTTCACATAATTACAAAGATTATAAACAAGTTGATCTTTCCCAAGCAAACGGTGATTCAATTCATTGAAGTGACCAGTAATGTCGACAAGGAATGCAAAGTTTCTTAACTACTTCTCATCTTGCATCTCGGGAATGGATTTTCCTTTGAATTCCATGAATTGTTGAACTTCGTCCTTCAAAATAAAAGGCGCTGAAGCATCTTCCCGCGGCTCAACGAGCGTACTTCTACATAATACACGACGTCACGGTGTTCAGCTTCCAAATCTCTCAAAAACGTTTGAAATTGCTTACGGTTGAGACCTTTCGAGCGGATAAAATTCACCAATTTTACAAATACAGTCATCACATATTCAAAATTTGAGAATGACTTCGCACCGAAATTTTCTTGGTGGATAATGCAATGGAAAGCCATTATCTTCATATTGCCGCACTCCTTGGAGACAGATTTTATTAAACTTGTCACTCGTCCCTTCTTTCCGGACATAGCAGGCTTACCATCTGTAGTTATGGCTGATATGTTGGTCAAGTCTAGCTCACAGTATCACAAGGTATCTTTTAAACTTGAATACAAATCTAAAGCCCGTGTCGTATCGTTCAGAGCAATTATTCTGGCTAATTCTTCTACAATCGTGAACTGTCTTTCAATTCCACGAATAAAAATGGATACTTGTGCAGTATCGGTTGAGTCTGTGGATTTATCCATCGTTACTGAATAAAATACAATTTCTTTGCACCTCGATTTGAAACTGTTAAATATATTTGCAGCTAGATCCTCTACGCACCTCGCTACTGTCACACCAGACAAGCTAATGTCCGAAACAACTTGAGCCTGTGACGGACAAAGTACACTGACTGGGCACTGAATGCATTCTTTCACAAACTCTCCGTCAAGAAATGACTTCCTACGTTTTGTAATTTTTTCAGCTATCACGTAGCTAATGGCAACACTATTTTCCAATTTTTTGTTAATCTTTGGGAATAATGACTGCTAATAATTTAGTTTGGCTTTTAATTCATTAATTTTGTCGCTGCGAAAATGACCCTCCAATTCAAAATACTTTCCACTGTGCTTTGTTTCATGGTGTCTCTTGATATTACATTCTTTCATCATCGCAACGCTCTCTTTGCAAATAAGGAAAGCTGCCTTATTCTTGTATTCAACAAAAACATAATGGGACGACCATCTTTCTTGAAAAAATTGCATTTTATCATCAATTTTCTTCTTCTTTCTAGAGCAGCTCGCCATTTTGCACCTATCCTATTCAGAGACCAAGCACGTCTGCTGATTGAAGAATTTAAACCAATAACCAGGCATCTGGTCTCTGAACGCTCGAAATAAACATTGTCTGCTGACAGACTTCCATTGAGCCTTATGACTCGTTTAATTTTGTCTAGGTGAGAACTAAATATCTGGCGTCTGGGTTCCTCTCTTCCTTTGTCAGAGAATGCATAATTCATTGTGAAAATTAGGCTGGAACTTTCTACATTTATCCTTTTGTAATTATTTTAAAATTATTAAAAAACTTATTATTTTAAAAATAAAAAAAAACATATTAAAACGTATAATTCTTTTGTAATTATTTTAAAATCTGAAAATAAACTCGCGAGCCACGAAAATTTTGTTGGTGGGCCACGAATTGAAGACCCCTACATTAAGAGGCTTGGATTCCTGGAAAAAAACGCAGATCCACTGACCTAGAGTGAAGCAGTGGAACCGCATTCATATACTTTGCCATTAACCATTCATATAATTTACCATTAACATCACATTCGACTTCGGATGGTTTCGAAGAATGCATGCCATTTTCTACTCATCGTAGTCCGCGGTTTAGTTCACATGGCAACAGTGCTCAGTTCCATGGCAGAGTTGTTTTTGTAAAACAGAAAAAGAGTTGTCGTCCCGAGCATAAGTGGGAATCGTCGAGCCCTGAAATGTAACTTGCGTACATGTATGCATACATATGCGTATGTGGACTTGAAATTGTCACCTACAAGAAACGGTCACATTCGTCATGAAAGGTAGTAATTTGTGTATAATGTTTTTGTATGCATAGCCCATATTACACTATACAGTCATGTAAGATATCTGGTCTCATAAATCATGTATATGTTGCCATTCATAAATAAGTACTTTGTTCAGTTTCAAATCATTAAATTATGCATTTTATATGATACACAAGACAATGTAATTTTATTCCCATGCTAAAATTACATTTTGGTGCACGGATTAAGTATAGCAAAAGAAAAAGAAAAGTTATTACTCTTATGGTATAATAATTAATAATGGTATTAATATTATGGTCAGTATGACCATTTTATTTTTGACTTTCCATTAAATAAATTCTTAATTTTCTTTTAAACTTGCTTTCCCTTTCAAAATTTTTTTGCATATAGTATATGGTTCTAGTATACTAGTATATGATTCGGTAATTTAATCCATTTATCAATTCCATAATAATTTATATTATTTTTTTACCATATTTGTTCTAATTTTTCCTATTTTTCAAGTGTTACCTGACCTTACATTTAGATTTTTCTCTATATTTATAGTTTCGTCCTATTTATCTGTTGTGATTCTTAAATATACCTGTATCATTATTACTGTTTTGCATGTGTGTGTACTTCTTATATATTCATTATATTATTTTCTATTTTTATTTGTTTTATAATTTCTGTTAGTTTTATATCCAATTATTTTTAATAATCTATCAATTATTGTTTGTAATTTCTCAAATTTACTTTGTTTACCCTACCCCACACACTTTTTCCAAAAATTATATGACTGTGTATCAATGAAAGGCAGTGTTATTTTACAATGGTAAGGTTCTAAGTCATTTAATCTTGTAATTATACCTGCATTTTTTCTTAATTTTTACAAAATTACTTTATGTGTTTATTCCAATTCAAATGTCCGTTTACTTCAATTCCTAGAAATTTTATCATATATATATATATATATATCATTTAAAATATATAATTTTTAATAAATAAATTTTTAATAAAGCAAATTCAGCTAAAGGCATTCAAGATTATGAAAATGACATAATATTGACTTGGTGGCGATATTTTTAAAGTGGAAAATGAGATAATATATAATATTTTAAGAGTATAATATCAGCAATAATAAAATGTTAATAATAACAATATTAAGAATATGGTATATTTTCGTAAAATTCTTTTTCACATTTTTCATATTTCCCGCATTACATGTCAGTGACAGAGTTTTAGTAAACGACGAAGTTTAAGAAAAGTTCTTTTTCTCCTCTTTCTGATGGTGTTTCTCACTCAGAGAAAACCATCGCACAACTTGCCAGTGACACATGTGGAATGTGTTTGTAAATGTGTGAAAAGTAACGAATGTCTAGTTCTTGCAATTCTTCATATGTTGTGTGTTGGCAGTTCGCGTTTCCAAATACATCAATTTTTCATATTTCTGTGGAACAAAATAGCTTTGGGGGAGAAGGTAATAAAGATGGGTAAAATTTTGTTTCACTGCCCGAAAGATCGTGTTATAAAGTAAACGACGACACGGCTTTGAAATTGATCGAAGAGCTGCAGGGGACATTGATCATCACAACTGTAAAATAAACAAATATAAAACAGAACTGAAATTTTATTCAGAATTTTGGAAAAACAATAAAAGGGAGTTAAGTTTTAACTGCTTGAAACTTATGAAGAATTACATGGTACAATAACACATCGATGTTTGAAACTAATAAACAGAAATTTGGTTTAATAATCAGTTCCCATATTTTATGCTCCAATAATTGGGGATCCTAGTGATTGACGCTTCAATAAACCACGTTTTAATAATATGCAAAGTATTGAAAATAATATGTAAAGTATTGATAATAATATAAAGTATTGATAATAATATGTAAAAGTATTGATAATAATATGTAAAGTATTGAGAGAATAATATGTAAAGTATTGAGAATAATATGTAAAGTATTGAGAATAATATGTAAAAATATTGTCAATAACGCATAATAATAATATTGAGAGTAGCATGCAAAAGTATGAAGAGTAGCATATAAGAATAACTTATTGAGAACCCAAGCGGTTTTGTGAAATAGATTTCTCAACAATTAATTACTGACAGTGAGATGTATAATGTTCCTCCAGTAAATGTAAACCCTTTTACAATTAGTCTGAAATTTACATAATTTTAACTACAAAGCATTATGCAATAGAGTCTTCGCTAATCTGCATCGATGGACTGACCCGGCCGGATCATCTAATGTCCGGATCAAACGGAATAAGCTTTAAAATGTCTGTAAAATTGAGTTTAGATGGTAAAGCTATTGAAATCGATGTTATTATCATGAAAATGACCTTTATAGTCTCACTACTACAGTGTAGGCTTACTTTTAACCCAGGGAACTGATTTACGATAAAATAGAACATCTCATTGATTAGAATTCAATGCTTATCGATTGCAATGGTACCAATAAACTAATACAGTACAAACGGAACGGATACACTTGGTTTTAAAATTGATGCACGTTTTTTTGACGATTTAATTTTTTTAGGTCCGTGGGGATTAACTAGCTATCCGAGTAGCGTGGTCTGAGTAGGGAGCCTCTACCGTAATATTATTAATTATAACTAATTATTATTTTAAAGACATTATATATGATTACTGTTATAAAGTTGTCAAATCATCCACTAGAACAACCTTGTCGATTTCAAAACCTCAAGGTTTCATGAATTGCCTACCATCCCAACCCATTGGATCCCATTAGTGACTTCCACAAACCAACCCCACAAAGTTCTTCGATGATCTATTTAATTAGTCCTATCCTTTTTGCAAAGTTTGAACTCTGAAAATACTATTTTTGATTTTTCTATTTATTTTTAAAGAGAGAGAGAGATAAAGAGGAAAAAGCATAATCTGTGCGTTCGTCCAACATGTTGTACAGGGATATTTTAATTGGTTTTAGTGTCATTAATACTTTTGTGCGTATTACGTACTCAGGATATTTATTAATACTTGGTTACTTCTATACTAGTATATGACTAATATTTACATGAACTGTAAAGCCAATGCAAATGTAGTATTATATTAGTGTATATTCACATAGTTTTATTATTCAATTGTTTTAGTACTAAATTCAGTTAATTCTATTTAAAATAACAATAAAGTTATTATTAGTAATCTATGAATTTTCTCTAGAAACCTTGCTAACAAGTAATAAAAACTTCTTAATTACGTGTTGTGTTCAGCCATTACGTCATTGAGCGAAATATTCCCTATTTTTCAACTTTTATATAAACTCTAAATAAGGGAAGGTAAACGTAAGTCGCTATACTCTTACATATATACATATATATATACACAAAGTATATATATGTTATATACATGGCTTAGCGGGCTAGACTTTCATGAAAAATATCAAACATCCGAAAATTGAATTCTCACGAAATTGGAACTTGTATATCAAAAGACTATCTTTCAAAGAAAAATAGAGAATTCTGAGAGAAAAAATTACAGAAAATTCTCTTAAATTCCCTCTATTCTCTTAAAAGAACAAGATTGGGTAGCAGTGCAATGAAGAAATCAGATTATACTTACGGAAACGACATATCGCAATACTGAGTTGTTCCAATCATAAGAAAACTCAAAACCAGAAGAGATCTGACGAGATATCGAATCGGATGAAAAGCAGAAACTACTCGAACAAAATTAACAAGATTATTTGCGAACTTACATTTCTAAAGAAAAACAGCTTTTAACAGAATACATCTTACGTTATTTTCCCCACTATTGTTGCGTATATAACTAAGAGAGAAGTAAAGAATATTGACGTAATATGATTGTACAAAAGCAAGAAAGTACAAATGAGATGAAGAAGGGCTAGTATTAGGAATAGAGTTACGAGAAGGGGAAGGGTTTGAATTCAGAACTCACAGAGTTCCAAATATTAAATTTTTGTCAAACAAAAATGCCTGTTTGTTTAGTAAAGCTCCCATTCGACTCAATTCTCTATCTTATATATATATATATATATATATATATATATATATATATATATATATATTGTATTTGAGCGTAAAGTCAAGTTACAATCACGCAAAGTATATTAACGATTAATAACAACGTCGTGGAGTGGAGTTTTTATGTAAAGCCTATAGATTCATTTCAGTCAAACGTACCCGTCCGTCATCGGAAATGGACTGAAATAAACTCCACGCGAATACGGAGCGTTACCATTTCATGCTACTGTTGGTTGTCTGATCCACCTATTACAGAAAATAATTTGGAAGTAAAGGAATGAGCAGAAATAGAGAAGGGGTAGTGATGCTAATGAGTGGAATTTTATAGAGCCTTCCATGCATTGCTGAAACTAGGAGTATATTTATTATCATTAACAAAGTTATTATAAACATGGAAAGCTTCTAAAATATAACCCAAACGCTATCTAGGTTGATAAATAATAACCGTGTTAATAATCACAAATCTACTCTTAGTTCCAGAAATGCGAAGCAGACTCTAGCATAGTTTTTACTAGCAAATCTGACCTTTCATTTCCATTTATTTCTGTACTTCCAATCTGTTTTCTGCCAATAGACAGTGCAGCTTCTAGTCAAATAACCGTAACATGACATGGCAAGACTCCGTATAAACTTGGATTTCGCTTCAACATTTCTGACGACGAGGAGAAACATCTGCCTGAAACGCGTAAATACACTCTGCCCAATATCAAAAACTTTATCCTCACAATACTGTTACTAATATTTAGTGTACGCGCTTAGAAAAAACCAAATCAATATTATAATTCCACACGAAAATACGTTTCAAATCCACCCTTAACTTCATCTGCAATATTTGTGGAACATATTATGACATAAATCACGCAATCCAATCATTCATAAGACTCGTTAGGACTCGAATGTTTCTTAAGACTCAATCCAATGACTTATGAGCTAAAAATCATTACTTAATTTCATTTTTTCAACTTGCGTGTCTTCAGCTAAACAAATCTTCCACTTCACGTTGGCAATTAATTTTTCTTTTACTGTCTAGTGTTGCCTTGGGTTTTATATTCAGCAAGCACTTTCATCACATCTTGTAAACAAGGCAGTTCACAGTAATTTAAAAGAACGCCTCTCTTGTAATGCAATTGAATTTCTTCATTAAAAGTTTGGTATCAGAATTGTCTCAACAAAGCTTTACAGAATAATGGATCACACACACACCTAATAGCACGTGCATGAGATGCAGACTATAACAGCAGCGGGGTGACTTGTAGCATGCGTGCACTTTCACGTCATTTGAAGACCAAATTACACAAAAGTGAAATTTCAAGCACTATATAAATAGTTTCCCCCTGGCATCATAATTCTTTCAAAAGTTAGGTAACAATTTTTGGAGTAAATTACATTCGAGGAGAGTTTCGAGGCTTCGAGAATGCGTGACACTAACCATCTGAAAGTTCACAGAAAATAAATAAACAAATAAATATGCTAGTATATTCCAAAGAAGTATGTTATGTTAAAAGGTACGGCTTTGTGTTGTCAAGCTGATGTAGATTTTCTCGTCATTTAAGATGGCGTTCTTGGACTTCCTCAAGGAGACCCAAGACCACGCACCGATTTTAAATTGACAGCAAGCAAGATGGATAATTGTGCACGAAAAGCGAGAATGGGGTGAAATCGACACGAATTTTGTATCACAGGTTGCATAATCCACACGAAAGCTCAAACAACTTAAATAGGTATCTGACATCTCCAATTTCGACCATTTCTTGTATTGTCTTAAAGCTTACTCCCTTTCTCGATATGTTAAAATTGTCAATTTCAGCCAATATGATTCGTGAATTATTAAAGTCGGCAAAGTATGTTACTATTCTTTGGAATTTAAATGTGCTGATTCATTTTTTCTAACACTGATTTCAATATGTAAAATGTCAATAAAACAATATAAGGTGTCGATGCTTTTCTTAATTTTGGTGCAAAATGACCTTTGATATTCTTACGCCATACCAATTTACCAACTTAACCAACGAATTACCTTATATGATTTAAGCAGCAAATTATTGATAACTTTGAATACTTTAATTTATCAATCAATTTGGATTTTAATATGGAAAAATCAATTGAGAAGTATCTATATTCACGTTTACCTTTTGTGAAAAAAGGCATAAAGGATATAATTTTCATGATAAGAGATTAGATTACAATGGACCAATACCAAAGTCGGGCATCGGTCGTTCATATTTGGTTAGGATATTTTAATAGGATCATAAAATTCATAGAGAAATTTGAAAACTTAATCAAAGACGAGACTTACCTTCCCCAGTTATAATCATACGATCAACGAAAGCTCTGTTGGAAAACGGGATATTATGGAACTTAAGTTTTAGCCCAACAAAATATCAGCTATTTGATTCTGTCCTTTGACTATGCAATCACAATTGTAGCAATTTATGAACATAATACAAAAGAAGTGCAATATATATGTGAACTTCATCTCTTTCATCGAATATGTTTTCAAATGATATGTATACAACACGCCATAAGGATAGCTCGCAATATTTTAATGAGGTCCTATGCACACTAGCGTAGGCAACAGGTTTATAAGGTGTTACATGCTTATAAGGGGCGGGGGTTATAATGCTGGAACTACATAAATGCATATAAATAAAATTGCATCGAAATGGGGGGGTTATGATCTCATCAACCTCCCTTGCATACGCCAGCGCTAGTACTTCTCTGTTTGTCTGAAAATTATTTTTGCATAAATTTTAGTCACGATAATCAGTAGATATCAGGTAAGCTAACGATAATGTAATTGTGTTAGCGGAAGAAAATTTTTGAGAAATATTAAACATACTATATATTTTTATATATAATGAATATAGTTTTTAATCTGATTTCTATACATAGCGATATGCGAAGGCCTTTTTGGAAACAACTTTTGGCATGTTTTCCGTAGTTACATATATAACGCATGTCATTTTTCTTCAAGCAATAGAGCTACGAGATATGTGTGGTTTGATCTAACACGATAGGATGTCTGGTATAATGACACTTCCATTCATTATTAAAATTTAAGGAAAATATTTTGCATTTATTTCAAAATAATAATAATAATAATATGAAATTTGCATAGAGGAATAAACCATTTCTGAAGGAATACAATGAATATCCTAATCACTACCTTACAATTACTTTTCGGATACTGTCAATGTTTCCTACAGTGAGAGGAATTGAAAAGTTTGGAGTCGATATTGTTGTAATTTTCATTCGTGGACCTTCGTTTTGAAGAGGCAAGTTTCAGGTATGTGGAATTAGTAGCCCTATTGGGAACATTTCTACGCAGCCATTGAAAAACACACAAGAAGAAGAAGAATCTAGCTCCAATCTATAATTAAGAGCTGTAAAAATGATATTTAAAGTCCGATGAAAACGGGTATATATATATATAGCAACCTTGTATTTATTCCTGGCCATTACGCGCTCGTTTGGACGCAAATTGGAAAAGGAAAAATCCCCTCGGAAACTGTATTCGCAAACAGATGTTTCTGAAACTGAGAACAAGAATAAAAACTGAAATGTACCACAAAATTGTTTTGAGAACTCGAAATTCAGGGATTTTTATTTGCTTTATTTTTATTTTAGTTTCAAAGCGAAGTAACTGGCGAGGTCATTAAGGTTTACATCGGGTTCTGTGTGCGCTTTGTTTTTTACTTTTCAAAAACCACAGTAGATTCGAGCTCTGAGAAGTGCAACAGACGTTTTAGAGAAAAATGACTTCTTTTTACGCCTGAAAGAATTGCAACAATCTTTATTTGGACTTCTTTTTCTTTTTTCATTCGCCGTTGTTTTCTGTGCACAGCATCTCAGCATCCCAGAGAAGTTTCGTCGTCTTATCTCACATGATTTATGACTGGATTTTGTGTCAGCGGGGCCCTCGTTCCCCCTTTCTGCCCCTTGATTTGGTGGACTTGCGAGGACTGTCTGGAATATACCGAGTTGCATTAATCATGAAGGTTTGAAAGCAGGAGGAAGTTCAAACTCACAGGGATCGAACCAGTTAAGCTGCATTTCTGTAGCAACCTGCAGTCTGCAACAACGTATGTGTAACTTGGTATCTTCCGATAAGTAAATTACATGAAATTTCCACTTGTTTTCAGGCTCTATACATTACGTGGGCGCTCTCAGAGAGAAGCAAGAATGGTTTATTTCCTTGTCGTAGCAAAATCCGGAGCACAGTTTGTGTTATTATTAATAAGCTGTTGTGAAATATTCACAATTCATATGGTTATGATATATCTTGTCTTTCTTATCACTGAACTTTGATTAGCCAATAATGCTTTTCGATGTCCACTATGCGCTTCAAGCATTTTACAACATGAAAATATGCGAGGTTATTTAAAAAATTTCAATTCGTGTTTGTAACAGCAAAGGTTTTATATATGCATGTGGAGATCGTTGGTTGCGCATTTAAATGTCCAGTGTATTTGACTCTCCATCACCAGCTGCAATGCTTTAGCTGGGAAACGTAGTCACCAAAGACTATGGGCATTTTAAGTTATACGATGTAAAAGACTGGACAGAACTGAAATTAAAACTCAATGAATACTCAGTAATCGCCGCAGTGGATTTTGAATGCTACCAAGCTTCAAAATTCACACTAAATGTTATTAACGAATCTATATAACGATTGACTAGGGATCACTACAGCACTGTGTAGTTGAGTAGAGCCTTATGGCGCATAGCCACAGAATATCTTGCCATATCATGCGTAACTAATAAAATTTTATTATTGGTCAAAATGCAAAAGAAAAGAAATGAAAAATTGTATGATGTTGGTAAATTTTTTCTTGCTTTTCTTACTTTCCTTCTATTATTTATTTTCATTCGCTCTGTATTTTTTATTTTACATCTTCTTTATCATTTATTTAATTCTATAAAATTACCTTCTTTCACTTTTATCAAATTTGTCTGTTTCTCCTTTTCGTTTTCTACATTTTATTTTTTATTTTTTCCAATTTCTTTTCTTCATTGCCTTTCCTTCTTTTCGCGTCGATGGTAGAATTCTCCTTGTTCTAAATGCTACAAATGTAAGGTCTTTTACTCAGTAGCAGAATTTTACTTACTAGTCATTAGCGGCACTCTACAAAAACAAAGGGGGAAAATGTTATATACAGTACAACCCCGATTATAGGAAATAAGGGGAGGGCTCGATTCGAAAACTAAATAATCATAGAAAATTCTCTCAGTAGCGCTATGCTGATTAACGACTATATCTTTTAACGAGGGTATTTTGTGGTTCCGAGAAATGCTTTGTGGAATTAAATTCATTCCGATTGATGTCTTTTTTTTGTTTAGTAACTTTTTACTTTCCTTGAAAGTCGTTAATGGGAGAAAGACTTGGAAGTTGCTAACGGGATAAAGACTTGGAAGTTGTTAATGGGAGAAAGACGTGGAAGTCGCTAATGGGATAAAGACTTGGAAGTTCTTAATGGGAGAAAGACGTGGAAGTCGTTAATGGGAGAAAGACTTGGAAGTCGTTAATGGGATAAGGACTTGGAAGTCGTTAATGGAAGAGTGGAAGTCGTTAATGGAAGAAAGACTTGGAAGTCGTTAATGGGAAGAAAGACTTGAAAGTAGTTAATGGGATAGAAACTTGAAAGTAGTTAATGGGAGAGGAACTTGAAAGTCGTAAATGGGATAGGGACTCGAAAATCGCAAATGGAATACAGACTTGAAATTCGTTAATGGGAGAAAGACTCAAAAGTTGTTAATGGGGTAGGGAATTGGAAAATATTAATGGGAGAAAGCTTTGAAAGTCATTAATGGAAAAAAAAACTTGGCAGTCGTTAATTGAAAAAAGACTTGAAAGTCGTTAATGGCAGAAAAACTTGGACCTGAAAGTTATTAATGGAGGGGAAGTAGTAGTAGAAAAAGGAGAAGCTGTTGATGATTTACAATTTTGAATTCGAAAAGTTATTGTAAGACAAAGTAAACAGCATCCCCATTGTAAAGGTTGACTAGGTACAAACCCAATGAATTTTAAGCGTCGCCTAAAAACATTCGAATAGACATATTTACAACACACCAGCTTCAAAAGGCTTTGCTTGAAATTGTTCACATCTTGAAAAAGTACTTACACCATCCTAGATCAGCGGTGTGTCAAATCTTTCGATTGAGAAATTATTGAATGAACCTTTTCATGTTTGACAGATGGGCAAAATGATTCGTTCATTCTTTCAGTGACCAATTTGGCATAAATGTATCTCAGGTCCTCCTACCCTTGGGAAGAACCCCATCTCAGAAGATAGCCACATTCGTTAAAATCAAAATGTTCTTCGCGTATATACAGTAATCTTCCCCATTAATTAAAACTGAGACGGGATCCTATGCGTAGCGGGACATCTAGATCAATTATTGCTAAGTTCTTGGAGATGTCTCAGCATGATGATGTCTACAGGGTCAAGAAAGTCTTAAAGAGTACGAGACTGGCCATAACTGAAAGTTTGACACTTGCACGTATGCTGGACCCAGATGGGTTACATTCACTTGCTTTCAGTTCAGGGTGTAAAACGTGTATTTAGATCATTAACAGATACTGATAACCCTGAAGAATAGTTTCTTCATACTATTATTAAATACCTCCTTTTCCTTCAATGCTAATGATCTATTACTTGCCCGCTTCGTACATTGAGACTTGCGTCCAGTTATTTTCGTCCTTAACCTTAACATATTAGAGTTTCTTATATCGTCTAATATGGATATCTGACGGTGTTGACATAATTCTTCAAATTGTTCATTTAAATTTATTTCCATGATGGTATATCGTGAATATCATAATGATCACATCATTCACATTGTTTTTGGATCATATATAATAGTGGAGCATGATTGTGATCTATTGTTTGGAACTGTATTTATTGGTAATATTGTTCTTTTCGCATAATTTAGTGATATGACTCTCAATGTCTAGAATAGTGCTTTAGTTGTCGAGTTAAACTTTTTATCTTTTACTTTATCTTTTTTGGCTGATTTTAATGTTTCGGAGATCTCCATCCACTGAGACTGAAACTTTAATTCTAATAATTTAACACTCATACAACTTATATGTTTCATTATGATGTATAGTGAAACTGATTAAATTAACCTATTAAAGTAAAATATTGATTTCATGTAGCACCAGGAATGAATTTTTGTTTTTTGTCACTCATTTGCACAAACCTATTTGTGGCATGCTTGCTTTAGTCTTTCGGCAATGTACATACGATTCAAATGGCACTGAAGAAGCTACTAAATATTTTTTATTTTATTGCCATACATGTACCGTTTAAAATTATACTTTCAACCGATGTTCACTTCCAGAAGGATGAAGATCTATTTATTTAGACATAAAATGACCTCTACTGCCCTTGCATCACAAAGATATTTTTAGCAATATTTTTCCATGACTGGTAGGCAGAATCTTAATCTTACTTTTCAAATTAATAAATAATGTCTCAGTTTTGTTTGTTTTTTTACTGGTTAGAACTACATTTTCAAAGGATATTCTAATGACTGATAGATGGCGATCTAATTTGTTTAGACGTTGAATGAACCTTACTGCCCAAGGTTCATTTAGACGTTAAGTGAAACTTACTGACCTTGCGCCAGGCGCCACTAAGATGCGATCATCTTGTTTATATATTCGAATTAGTAAACTTATTTAAGTTGATATAATCGTCAAAAAATCTTTTTTGAATTCTAACAACTTTTTTTAGTAATGTTGGGCAGATGGATACTTTATTATGTGTTTTTAGAGTTTGCCACTCAATATCTGGGGTAGTTCTGTAATTATCGAGATATACTTTTTAGCTGATTGAAAAGTTTTGAGATCGCCATCCATTGAGATTTAAACTTTAACTCTGATACAACTAATATTATTTATGTTAACGGATAATGAAACTAATTAAATTAACCATTTAATGTACAATATTGATTCCATATACAGGGTGGTCCTAAACTATATGTCAAAAATGTAAAGGCAGGTAGAGGGGACCTAAATAAGCAGATTTCGTATAGGATTGTGTGTGCGGTAATGTCGCCTTGAGCCGGTAGAGAGCGCTGATGACTGCGGCGTATAAAAGCGCTTCGCTAGCTGGATTCATCATTTCCCGCACGGATCTCGAGCAGCATGCATCGTTTCACCAATGCGGAGCTGGCCGACATGCATTTCATGTATGGGGCTGCACAAGGAAATGGATTAGCTGCTCAAAGGATGTACAGGGAGCGATTCCCGGATAGGAATCAGCCGGATCGTCGATGTTCCTCCAGCTGTTCGCAGACGAATGTGGTTCCAGCACGATGGAGCCCCAGCTCACTTCAGTCGAAACGTCAGGAATCACCTGGACGCTGTCTACGGCCAGCATTTTATAGGACGGGGCGGTCCAGGTCCCTGGCCACCGCGTCCTCCTGATTTAACCTGCTTGGATTTTTTGTTTTGGGGTCATATTAAAAGCCTGGTGTACGAGAGTCCCGTCACTTCTGAAGAAGATCTTGTTGCCCGCTTGTCTGTTGCTGCTGGACATGTGATCGACATGCCTGACGTCTTTTCTAATGTACGCCGATCCATGCGCCGTCGCTGTGAATCTTGTATCGCTGTTGGTGGCCGCTCTTTCGAGCACCTCTTGTAAACTATTAATAAATTTTTGTTTTCTTTTGTCTTTACTTGTCTTTTCAGTTTCCTGTGATTCATACTGCTTTACAAGCTAGCGCTTTAATGTGTCATTACCGCACACACATTCCTATACGAAATCTGCTTATTTAGGTCCCCTCTACCTGCCTTTACATTTTTGACATATAGTTTAGGACCACCCTGTATTATCGGAAATGATTTTATAGTTTTATCCATCACCTGAATATATTTGCGCATTTGTAGCAAAATTGTTTTGACTTGTAACGACGTTTTCTACATTTTCAGAAGGCACTGTAGTATCTACGCAGCATTTTTAACTTTGTAATTTATTCACCGGCTGAAAAAATGTTTTCAAATGATGCTACATTGGCGTGGGGGATGGAGACCTATCTGCCTATTTAGACGTAGAATAATCCTTGCTACCCTTGAGGTCAAAAAGATACAACAATCTATTTATATATTTAAGTTAGTAAAACTACCCGAGTCGATATAACTATTAAATTTTTTTTAATCTTAACCTCACTATTTTTACTTACCTTTTAAAATTGTATTTTTTTGTAATGTTGTTCCATGATGGCCTTTTTATGTTTTTGATAGTATGCCTATCAGTGTTTAGGGTAACAATATAATCATTTAGATATGCAATTTAGCTGATTGCAATGTTTTTGAGAACTCCATACATTGAACCCGAAACTTTAGCTCCATTAATTTATTAATACAACTGTCTTTTTTTTTTTTCATATAATGTAACTGTGTAAATTAATCGACCTTTTAATACAGCATATTAATTTCATGAAAAATCAGTTATGAATTTAGAGTTTTTTAATTTACTGAGTGTATCCGTTTGTAATATGTAGTTAGGATTTGTAATAATGTATATGTAATTTAAAGTACCGCAGAGGTTTCCACCAAACACTTTTAACTTGTATTAAGAATTGTTTACAATTTGAAATTTTGTTTTTCAAATGTTGTTCTACCGGCGGCCTAATGATATCTATTTAATTAAGCGCAGAATGATCTTGGCTGTCCTTGCGGCATAAAGATACAGCTTTTAGTTTAGGTATTTGAACCATACCTCCCAATGTATGGATTATTAAATGTGCGGAATGGGGCGTCCACATGGTATTTACGGTCGAACACCGGTTCTTCCTATTTTGCTATTCTTCTTTTTTCTTTTCTTTTCACTCTTCGCCTTTTGATTTTTCATGAATGAGTTCCTCCTTTGATCAGTGTGGCCAATATTGCCAACCCTCTGATTTGGCCAATATTAACACCTCTTCCAATGATTTATTTCTCTTACATATAAATGCATGCAGCCTAACCAATAAAGTTTATCTCTTGTATAACCTCTTGAACTTGATCACTAACCCCGTTCACTACATTTGTATCACGGAGATCTGGTTTTATGCAGGTTATTATACCAACATAAATAATTATAATTTATTCTCCGAAAGTCGTTCTGATGCACGAGGTGGTGATGGTGTGGCGATTTATGTTTACTAGAATTTCTTTTGCACTTCTGTTCCTCAATGGGGTGGTATTTACCCCGAAATCGAAATTGTTACGATATACTTAAACGGAATCTTTATTGCCTGCAATTACAGACTACCTAGCGGAAATTTTGAGGGTTTTTTAAGCTTT
>QLNU02015270.1:6837380-6855918 GCA_006491805.2 Dysdera silvatica | reverse complement strand
ATTGAAAGCAACAAGAGCCTTAGGGTTGTTAAAGGGAGTTTGTCTATTGGGAAGAAACACATCATTGCATTAAAAGGAGAGGATGGCACTGTAACAAGAAATAGGGAAGAAATACTTAGAAGAGTTGAAGAATTCTACAGAAAGCTGTATGAGGGAAACAGTGGATTAAACGAAGACTCTGAGATAGTCGAAGGAACAGCTCCTAAAATCTTAAAAGAAGAAGTAGCATTTGCAATAAAAAGTATGAAGAAAGGAAGATCCCCTGGCGATGATGGCATTACATTAGATATCTTAAAAGAAGCTGGAGAACATGTAGAAGACATACTCGCAAAATTCTTTACCAAATGCCTCAACAGTGGTAACATACCAAACCAATGGGATTCTGCAACAGTAATTCTTTTGCATAAAAAAGGTGATAAAGAGGATTTGAAAAATTACCGACCAATTAGCTTGTTACCTGCTATTTATAAAATCTTCACAAAAGTGCTAACACATCGCCTGCAGAAAAAATTAGATGCAGCTCAACCAAGAGAACAAGCTGGATTTCGAAGTGGATTCAGTACAGTGGACCATATTCAAGTATTAAGAGAATTAATTGAAAGAACACATGAATATGAACTTCCATCCCTGAAGGGGAAATTGCCTTTGTGTCTAAAAAGAAAGGTCTTCAACCAGTGTGTATTGCCAGTCCTCTCTTATGGATCAGAGACATGGAGTCTAACAGTTGGAGCAATACGAAAGTTACAGACAACGCAAAGGAGCATGGAGAGGTGCATGCTTGGAATAACTAGGAGAGATCGAAAAAGAAACACTTGGGTGAGAGAGCAAACTAGAGTAGAGGACATCATTGTTAAAGTAAAAGGGCTGAAATGGCGATGGGCTGGGCATATTGCAAGAAGAACTGATCAACGATGGACAACAGAAATTCTGAACTGGATTCCAAGAGACCACCGAAGACCTAGAAAACGTCCTCAAACTAGATGGGTGGATGAAATAAGAAAACAGGTTGGGGTGACGTGGAAACGAATGGCCCAGGATAGACTTGTGTGGAAAGCATTTGGAGAGACCTTCATCCAGCAGTGGATAGATAATGGTTGAATATGATGATGATGATATATATATATATATATATATAAACTAGCCCTGATGCCGCATTTACTTCTTCCCAAATGATCTAGGTTGAGCCTAAACGTTGATGTCAAAATATTAGGTATCAGCGTTTTATGAAAATATTTTTATAATTTATTTTCAAATTTTTCGGATGAAGAATACATTAATACGATGATAATTTAGCAGAAAACATAAGGGGATTAGAGACGATATCCGCGTCCAAAATCTGTCCATAGGCACATAAAAATAATTATTGAATAAATAAATGATTTCCCATTTTAAGTCACTCAAAATGCTCATTTTTTGATTTGTTATTAATACCTTCGTCTACTGAATTACTTAATTATATATGTTTTAATTATTACAAGAATTTCGTCAAACGTTAAATGAGCTTCAGTTAACAAATTATATGAATTTAATTAAATATATTATATGTCTTAATTGACTTGTCGCGTGAGTTTATTTTACTTATTATGTGTCTTATTTTACTTGTCGTCTGAGTTCCATTTAACAAATTACATGAGCTTTATTTAACATTCTAAATAAAGCTCATTTAACTTAGTGTAAGATTTTTATTTTACGTATTATATGAGTTAATAAATTTGATTTAACAAGAGTAAAAACGAAATGAAAAGTGTTTACAGATTATCTTGCTCCACTAATAGAAAGCTCATATTTAGCGTTCAGGATGGAAGGGTGACTTATCTCCCTGCGGTTTCTTGGTGACCACATCCCAATATTTGCGATTACACTTGCAAAAGAAGAGAGAAGGGGGTATGCTCAGCTGAAGAGAACGAAGAGTCTTTGTAGACTCTTCATATGAGTGCTCGATGAGTCAGATTTAGAGACAAAACACGGCGCACGCCTTCGGCTAACCCCTGACGGAGTAGCACCATATTGTGGGGGAGATTGAACTTATGGCAGGGAAGGGTTTTATTTAGGGGTGCAAAGGGGTGAAGGACTTTGGGCACGTGTTGGACTTCCCCGCCTTGGCTACACTTCCAAACTTTATCCCTTTCGTTTTGGTTTGACAAGAGAGGGGCCCTCTCAATATTGCGAAATTGATACTTATCAACTCAATTACATGATAAGACACTTCCCAGAGGTTCACCGAAATTAACATTGAAAGCGTAATTCGCGCGTTCCAGATGACGTTCCAAATATGTAGGAATTAAAAAAAAAAGTCTTAATGCAAGTATTTACTCACGTTGATATAAATTTGGCAAACCAGATACATCAATTTAATTTGCGTTCTCCCCCGCCCGAATCGCGTTGATGTACCACGTTATAATCGCTCCGAAAGCACCCTATACAATTCCAGAAAAGAGCAAACACCTATTCAGTAACGAATACGCAGCGTGCTGCTTTCTCTTTCCTCTTCTGGAAATTAACAAAGACGTTTAGGAAATAGACAAGCAAGCTGATTGCAAGTCCATTGCATGATATTTCAGATGACGATGATGAATAATATCAGATATTCAAAGGTAAGGTATTGGTTACGAAAATCTAGTTTCGAAAAATTTTTAATTCAGCTGGTACTAGAACTCCAAAAATTTTAAATTACCAGAAATCAATATTATATTTAAATCGAAATTAACACAATCTGGAAGTTTGTTCCGACGAAAACAGCACGCATGTCTACCGAACCACAACTGCAAATAACGTGTACCATATATAAGTGCGTTTATTTAAAAAATTTCAATTTACATACATCCTTGCTCAGTGCATCGCTCATTCAGTAATGCATACCATTGTACTTGCTGGTTTTAAGAGTACATGGCGACTGCTTTATTTTCATGCGAGGTTATCATATGGTGAAAATAAGACAGATTAAGGAAGGCAGGAACGGAACTTGAATCATAACTTGTTGTGATTTGATGAGAGTCTTATTAAATCTCTGGAAACGATCTCTGACAATATAGTGATACATAACTGCAAAACAAATTGCTACAGCTATGTTCAAATATTTAAAGTCCACGGCCTCTTTGACCCCTAAATATAGCACTGCGGCTTCCCTATGAAGAAACCTGACTTTATAATGAAACTTACTTTTCCCAAAAAAGTATAAAAATGGCTATCCTTGAATGACAGTTTGTAAAGACAGAGAGTATAGATAAAAATAGACTGAATTTATGAAGATACCAAAAATCATGTTCTGTGAATATGATAAAACCTTGGCAAACCTTTAAATTCGCCCCCCCCCGAATGTAAACCTCTAGATGCACAGTTTGAAAACCTCCATCATATAGAATAAACATCTTATTTAATGGTATATGTACACGCACATACACACACTAAAACACACACACACACATATATATATATATATGTCACAATCATACTACAATTTTTCTATATATATATATATACATGTAAAAGAGAGAGAAATTATGAGTTTAAAAGGAATGTGATTGGAATATTTTCATCAGATTTTATCTTTGTGTACTATACAAATTTTTTAGATTTTCACCTTTTTTTCGGCAGCAGCTTTCTATGGAGTATTTTCAGTTAATATTTTTTTGAATAATCGTTTACAGAGAGCCTCTTTCCGTCAAAGTGTCTTCATATAAAAAGGCAATTTTTTTCGTATGATATATGCCATTTCACCTTCATCCCATGTTTTTTCTATGATCGTATTTTTCTTTGTAATATTTCTATGTGAGATTGCATGGCACAAAATTTTTCCATCTGCAAATATTGCTTTCATGCATATGGCACAAGAGCTTATAATAAATAAGTTTTAGATAAGTGATATTGAACCTATGACACATCTCTTATGTCCAGAAAGGCGCTTACATTCCGGAAACTCTGACGCTCTGGATAGGCTAAATAAAGAAAAGTCTTGCTGACCATATTTCCTATATCCATATTTATCCTAAACTTTGCTCTTAAGTCCAAATAATATCTAAATAAACAAAAGGACTAAATTAGCTGATGATACGGATGCTACTGGCACAGCTCTTTTAAAATATGAAAATATTACATCTCCACAAGACTTATTATTCGCAGTGAAGAAACAGAAAGCAACAATAATTCTGTCCACCAATTTTCGTTTTATTCTTATGTAAATGACCTAGAAAACTAAACATTTTAATACTCTTTGATAGTTCTACGGTCATTCGAAACTTGCATGCTTTTGGCATGTCACTTTCAGAACATTATCAATATTTTTTCTTATACTTTCTTATACCGCCTTGGAAAGAGTCGCCATTCCTAACCTAGATGTACGTAACGATGTCCCTTTAGTGTGTTTCTCCTACTTCGTTAGTTGATCGCGTATGCGTAAGTTTCTTCAATTTCACACTTCAAAATTTTAATTTGTACCTCATTAGAAGAGAACATTTTTGGAATAATTACCTACGACCCAATCGCACAACAGAACTAATCCCCTATTAATTACGACGACTGATTGCCAGGAGGGGAATGTGCAAGTGTGGCGGACCACAAACCCAGCCCCCACATATGTGACAGCTCACTCAAACATGGGTTCCTGGTGCGCAACCCTTCCTCTTCCAAAAGTCGTCATCAATTTTTCCCGCCTTTAATTATGAAAAGCGCGGGAAATTTCTTTTTCGTTCTTGTTTGTTTAATTCATTTCGCGCCCCTTCCCTGCGCATAATTACATGGAGTACAGCAGACTGGCTCGTATTAAGCTCATTATGATTGTGTTGGATGCTGGGGGAGCTTAAAATTTTAGCGATTAATGATTGACACGGGCCCGACACAGATGAACGACCTCAAAATTAAAAGAGCATTAATTTCGTAAAATTAGACCCCCCAGCGGGAGACAGATGGTACTGAAGCGCGTACCAATCCGGTTTAAATTAACATCCCCCCGGAAGATTAACGTCCGAAGTTATTAATTAATTGTACCATGTTTGCAAAAAGTCGCGACATACACCAGTCTTTGAAAATGATCAATATCACATTTCATACTACACTTAATCTCTCATATCTTTTATCCTCATATCTAAAATGAACAGCAGATAGCCACTTCCCAATTAATACTACGTCCTTTATCAAATGGGGGAAGAAATGGTCTATAAATATGCATCATGGTCTCTATATGCTTCCGGAGTTGGTTAATGATTAAAGAATATGACTTCAGGAAACGCAGTAATAATAATAACTTTGTTCCTAATTATTATTCACGAAATTAACTGCACAGACTTTTATCCCTATTAAGAGTGTTGGCGAAAACCTTCTGTTCCATAAAATGGCTCTTGGGTGCGAATACATATGTAAAGATTAGAGGCGCTTCGGGGTTTTAAATTTGGCGTAAGTGAAAAAATTGAGAAAATCGTTCGAATGGGATATGGCTACGAGACGATTAAATCGCAGCACTCATGCCTGGCCCTTGATATAAATTGAACATTATACAGCGGGGTTTGAAACCATATCCGTCCTGGATCCTTAAATTATTTTGGTAAATACTAAAATTCAATTATGAACATCAACACAGCTGAGTGATATATTTACATAAAAATGACTTGTTTGGCCGTGAGCCTTCAATATTGAGATTCTCTTACTTACGATGCAAGAAGAGTTCTTCTTGAACGCAACAGTAAAACAGACGGAAAGAAATTTATTAAATTTATTTCAAAATCGACAATAGAAGCTTCAACATCTTTGGGAGATTTATCTATTTATGAACAGCCGAATGAAATTGCTGATGACCATAAATATACTCCGAGCTTCAGTACTGAGTGGAAGATCCTATTTTAAACTCCAGTTACAATGCCATTCCTCCTTTCGAATTCGGCTTTAGAAGTATTTTCCGTTAATTGTAGGTGCTGCTTCCAAACAAATAATGGTAGAACGAAATGTCATTACTCGATGTCCACTTGGGGTTTACAGAGTGTTCACCATTCGAATTCGCACAGATCGACTTCTGTCCTTCAGTAGACTCCTATTAGGAGGACGATGACATCTGTTTAAAACGAGTTGCTACAAACTACCCAACATCAAACACTGCATCCCACATTATTGTTATTGAACTTTCATTGTTTGAAATAGTTGTGTCTGCAACAAAGGTGCTGCCCAAGCAAATGAAATACTGAGTTACTGGCGAAAAGAAGATTTAATTTCCTAAAACTTTCTGATTATATTGAACAATAGACAACAATGAATTTGAAATGTTTCTTAAAATTTATGTAATTCAGAAACTTTGCTGGAGAGAGTGCCCATACATTTGTTGTACATGTATGGACAAAGTTTAAAAATAAAAATATTGTTTTTGTGGCGTAACCACAAAACTCGTTACGTTATACAACGTTACATAACTTGCACATCAATTCTAAAGTTCCATTATATATTCTAGGCGTTATTAGAATCAGGCACTAGGTGTTGTTTCAGTAACCATTCTTAAAATTAACTCATACCCATGGGCACTCCAGTCAGTCACAAGACGTCTCTACTCGGTAAATTTACTTTAAAAACAAAAAATAATTAAGTGGAAATCAAATTAAAAGTCATTCATTCACAAATTCAATTTCAAAGTTGGTGTAAATTTCCTTAGGAATTTTTCTAGAGGTCAAACGTTGGCCACGGTTCTTCGCGAACTCTAAATAAAGAGGAGGACTACTACTTCTTTCTTTCAATCCTTTCATGTTGTTTGATGAAATGCTCTAATCAATAACTACAAAAAGAAACATTTTTATTGCAATTCTTGAAGAAGAAGAATAAATGCCTGATCATGCCCTTTGAAATTCGCGAATTTTCAATTGCTGAATTGACAACGCCAGACGGAAATTGGAGAAAGAAGGAAGAAGAACAAAAGGTCTTCATATTCATCTTTGCCTCCCATTCTCCGTCATTTCTTAAGAAACAGACATGTCAGAGAGAAAATGACGTGTTTACCAACAGACATAAACTTCCAGCATCATTTTTAAGAGTTCAAATGACAGATGTCTGCTTTCAAATTATAATGAATGGATGCGTTCCACCCTTTCTGTTTTCTGTCCCTCCTTTTAAAAGGGATCTGTCAGTGAATGAAAGGCCCCATTCATTCGCAAGCCCCGTCCCTTTCAATAACCTGTCCGCGGTCATTATTACTGTATTTTTTCCCTAATTAGGAGTCAGAGATGATGCTGGGCCAGCTTGAAAGAGGGAGTGAGTTTAATTGCATTAGAGGGAGGAGGATTTAAAAAAGAAATTTGCAATAAGCGGAAGAAAATAATTTTTTTAATGAATAACCAAACCGTGAAATTTGCGGTCTTTCAGTCTCCAACAACGACTAAAAGTTTGGGTGAAAACGCGAGTTTATCGTTCAGAAAATGTTGATTTATTATTGATGCAGAAAAATTTCCAAACTTGCTTTTAACGGTTTTTTAAGTCACATTTTTTGTAATGTTTAGCATCAGCTAATGGGATATATATAACATTATGATTATTTTAAAGAACTATATTCTTAAAAATAATTTTATAAAAATTTCAAAAGCCACAATTTTTTAAAAGTCACATGTTAAGCATCTGTCATAATTTTGTGTTACTATTTCATTTATTAGCTATATTTCAAGAACAGAAGCTTATTTCTGTGCATTTGTTACAAACTACCCTTTGCCCAGAAATCAAATTTAATTACAATTTACAAATTACACATTTAATCACAATTTCTAATTCATTTTTAATTGATTTTTGATTAATTGATTTTTCATTTTGCACCTGATGATGGCTGTCCAGTGAAACAGCCGAAAGCCTGGCTAATGTATATAATAAAATAATTTTCTACCCGCTTTATATTGTTTTCTACATATATCGTATTTAAAAAAAATTCTAAATTACATATTTAACAACAATTTCTAAATTACGCATTTAACAACAATTTCTAAATTACACATTTAACAACAATTTTCAAGTTACACATTACACTGTACTTTATACATATAAATTCGAACTCAATTATAACGAATATCAAGGAATCAGTTTTCAATCAATTTTCAATCAATTGCAATCAATCGTTTATCTTCGTTTCAGTCGTTACTTTTCTATTACAATAGTTCTTATACATTATTCACACTGACCAAAATCGTTTAGTCATTATATCCTTGAATTTTTTTTTATATTCCTATCCTACTCGTAATAAACGCTGTAATCACATGCAGTCATACACTGTATAACCATATATTACACTTTATTGATTGTATATTAATTTTTAAATTGAAATTGTATTGGCAGAACAAGATAAAATAATCTAAAAATGCAGTTCTAATAAAAACTATAAGAAATCTATGCAAATGTACACTTTATTAGAGTTCTGTAATTATATATATATATATGTCAATATTATTGAATATAATTTTTATATATGTTAAAAACCCTATAAATGACATTATTCTTTTATATGCACAAAATTTTATATACACTCCGTATTTTTCATTGCCATTTAAGATAAACTGATACTTCGTGAAAGAAGCATGCCCATAAGGGGGAAGGGCTTACGGACGGGTCTACTCGAAACTAAATTCGCCAATATTACCGCAAAAATACGTATATGTATTTACTTGTCAAACCTATAAAAAAGGGAGGAAAAAAGACTTACTGAATCTTGAATAATTATGAAAATTCTGACCACAAGATCTCGTTACGTAGACCACTAATTTGAGAATACTTTAAAGAAAAAATGAAAACCCATTCTTTAAGAGAGTTTAATTCTTAAAAAGTTAAATTTTAATAGCAGAACTATAAGAAAAATTTAAAATAATGTCTGAAGCCAAAATTGATATTTTCTTATTTATTTTTGTATGATGCGTTCATATTTATTCTTTACGATAAAGATGACAGATTTTCATTCAGTATTATTTAGTGTAACATTTTTGAGTCCCTCCCCTCCTGAAAATTAAATTCTGTGACTACGACCATGGAAAGAAAGACAACTAATTTTTTTTTTCAATTGCATCCCATGTATCCAGTGGGTATACTGGCGTATGCAGGGGGGGGTATCGATGGGGGTTGTAACCCACCATTGCAATGAAATTTTGTATATTTAACATAGGAATATATGAGTTGTAGCTCTGTAACCCCCATTGAGCCTATAACCCCCTTATGAACTTTCTGCGTACGCCTATCAGTGGGTATATGAGCCGTTTTTTAATTCAGTGGGTTTGGGACAGACTCAGAAATAAACATGGCTGTATGTATGTTTATTGTTGGGTGAGATCAGTCGTCTGTATAGTGCTCCTGCGGGGAAACGGCAGACAGTGTTTCGCCTTCAACTGACAGTATAAAATTGGTAGACATCAATATGTTTAAAGTAACTAGAAATGCGGTGGGCTTAGGAAAAAAAAGTTTTTCCTCATAAATTTCCGTGCTTCACTTGATATTCCGAATTTTGAAATCAATTAAGAACTTGAGAACTTTAAAAATAATGAGAAAAATGAGAAGAATTGTTTTGGGTCTCTATAAATTATTTTTATATTAATACTAATATTATCTTTGCAGTAATTAATACTAACTACATTAAAACCATGATTATATTGAAAAATTGTTTTAGGTTTGTAGAAATTATTTTTAGATTAATACTAACTATTAACATTATAATAACTAACACTAACTATTATCATTATTATAATTAATACTATATTAACATTATTATAATTAATACTAACTATTAACGTTATTATAATGAATATTAACTATTAACATTATTATAATTAATACTAACTACATAAAAACCCTGATTATCCACACTTCGTTTAATCCATACGGCCTTTTTTTTTCTTTCTTTCTTTCTTTCTTTCTTTCTTTCTTTCTTTCTTTCTCTCTCTCTCTCTCTCTGTCTGTCTGTCTGGTTTAGTAAAGACTTATTCAATGTTTTCGGTTAAAAACGCTCAGATTTGCTTTTCATAATTTTCCCACCTTAACAGAGAAACCAATAGACTAGTGGATACTAGATATATACAAAGATATATATGGCCTATGTTTTGTCAACATAGGTTATATACAAGCTGTAGAACTATTTAAAAAAAAGCATTTTATAATTTAACACTCGTTTTTCACTATCAATATAGTAGTCCAGTAACATGCAGTTAAGCATGTTCTTAGAAAATTGTTGTAGTTTCTTTGCATCTTTGTAATGAAAATTGAATTTTGATTATGCGAAATTTGGCTTATTGGAATTTAAATTCTTTCCTTTTAATTCCGATAATCGGAATTTTTCTAAACTATTTTTTGAAAGAAACAAAATGAGCTTTGCTAACATTCGGGGAATATAGGATTTCTATAAATTTTCAAAGTAGAAAGAATTTTTATGCACAAAATTGAACATTTTTAATATCTGTGTCATTTAAATCACCTCGAGGTGTTCCATTTGAACATATCAAGGAGTATAGTAGCGTAAAAACAAACTAACCGGATTATAATATCGAATTTCTAACATATAATGCATCAGACATTATTATAATAGTAGTATTGAAAAATATTATATTTGCCAGTTTTCGTGCTTTATAAATCCTTGGTTGTCCTCCTGCGATCGCGTTATGATAAGCTAAAATCAGATCCGTAATCCGAAGTCCCTTTCAATGTCACTTTTCCACCTCACCAAATCACGATTACAGAGGAATCGTGAATCCGAAATAGAAAAGAATTTAGCGCAAAGCGGACAATTGATGGAAACGTGCCGAATCCAAATCCACCAAACTTCGAATTGTAGGCAAGAGGCCCTGTCCGGTAGATAGCGTCCTTCCAATAATTTGTTTCCTCTAGTTCTCGCTCAGCCTCCTTTCTCCTATTCAGGGGACGCATATAGAAAAAAAGGAGATTCTACAATGGGATTATTTTCTTATAATATAAATCATGAAATATCTGCGAATAATAGGGTGCTATTCATAGATCAAAAATATATTTGCTGAGTTTTGATGGAAGTCATCTCGTACAATAAAATTTGAATTCGTAGTAGCCTTATTTTCGGATATGGGCTTTTACCTTTTTAACGAATGAGCTTTGCTTCCCAAACTTTATGAACCCAATCTATAACTTGCTAAGAGTAGGGGCCCGTATTTTTATGAAGAATTCAAACCACGAAATGTATATTTCATCTTGAGAATCAAAGCAGAAACTATGGATGGTAAAAAGTACCGGCTTATTTCTCTGCCATTATAACGGCTATGTAGAAATTTTAGCTTTGGTCATGCTAACGAAGCTGGTTTTACTACCCAAGTTTTATGTACCCCAGTCAAGAACTTAGAAAAAAAGGGACTTACGGTTTTTTGAGGAATCCAAACCACTAGAGATCAAATCCTGAACTGCAGATCTATAGAAAAAATAGGGGCAAGTATCAAATACCTGTTTGAATCAAACATGGTATATCCATGTGGAAGCCAAATGTGTTACCATTACGCCACCGCAGGGCATGTGAAAAAAACTTAAAGTTTGTTGTTTATTTATGCTCTAAAATAACTGCCTTTTCCTCCTGGATTTTATGAGTGCAGTCTGTAACTTAACGAGAGAAGGGACCTGCAATTTTCTGAGGAGTTCGAACATCTGCCATCATGGGAATCGAACAGGAAACTATAGAACACTAGAAAAATCCGTTTACATGCTACAGGCTAAAAAAAAGCCAAAACCGGCTTGCTAGTACTGCAGCTAATCAAGATTAAACTATTTCGAACAAAAAATTGCCAGAATTAACAGCTCAGTAAAGTTGTTTACCGTCTTTCGGTCCAACAATAAAAATTATCAAATTACCCTCAACTACTTATTTGATACGATATAATCATTTCTATTGAAATTTGGCATGGTTCAGAATTTGTGATAATTTATAGATTGCCTAAATAGCCAGTACTCTATGAGTGATTATGCTAAATTGGCACGCTTAGACCATTACAAAAAAGTAATATAAAGTTGCAGACGATATATGAATATCACGACTTTGTTCTAAGAGTTAAGAAAGAAGCAATGGACATGGTTATTGTCAATATATGATATCGTTTTCTTAAATATGAGGCATCAAAATATTTTATATCTCTGCTTCGAAAGCCAACACTTCTTGTCTTGTCGCATAACAGGATTGGAATTTGTCGCTTTTTTCTTTAAATGCATCGAAATTCAGTCGCAACATGGAAGAAAACCTTTTAGAAAACACGTTTTCAATACCTAAACAAATTCAAAAACCACTTCGAAGATGACATTCGAGTCGTTTTATTTTCAATTTAACTACAGTTTAGGAGTTAGATTTAGGTCCGAAAAACACTTTCCTTCGAAATCGTAATTCTGTTTCCTAATATTATGGTAGACATAAAGTAAATTGTTCCAAAATGCAACCACAGTCTTCTATATACGAGTAATATGTGTACATAAAATAGAAAGTCTATATACAGTATATTCTCTTATATTTAAGTTTAGGTGGACCCCGTGATTTAAAATCTTCATACATTACATAGAAAATCTCTTTCTACATATAAATATTTTTATACAACCTTTGACTTCGATATATATATATAATAACTTATAATAAGGAAATAGAAAGTAAAACAAATTAAAAAATAAATATAAATTAAAAAAGTAGATGGGAAGAAGAATAAGCAATTAAAGAAAGTTAAATTCAAAAAGTTGACTGCGCAAAAGCTGTAAGTGCATTTTTTATGATGATAATAAGTACTTTTTGAAAATGTAAGGGCCCTGCGGTGGCGCAGTGTGGTAACGCGTTCTCCTATTGCGCGGCTAATCCGGGTTCGACTCCCAGCAGTGCAAAAAGAACGCTTACTCAGAGATCTCATAAAGATCGCACTGCTCACTGTAGTCCGGGGTTTGGTTCCCTAGGCCTTAAGAGGTTCGGATTCCTCGGAAAACAGTAGGTCCCGGCGCAGCATGACCACTGTAGTCTTTGAGCCGTAAAACCAAAAAGAAAGCGAAAATGTAAGGAAAGTTACGTGGAATTCAGATAACAGGAAGTTGGCAGAAATAGAGTTTGTAGAAAAACAGTAAAAATCAAAAATAATAAAAATAAACATAACAGCAGTAAATTAGCATAAAAGTCACAACAATGAACTCAACAAATAACAGGATACACAAAAATACAGCAAATAATTAAAATTAACAATTTCAGATAAGGATATGAGTAAATTTGAAGAAAATAGTACAATAAATGGAAAAAGGACACGTGTAGGAACGTTTTCAAGGGAGGCTCCAAATACGTGGGCCCTAAGGAAAGGAATGGAATGTTTCTGTATGGAAATTAGCTTAAGCTAAATAATTTCCATGACCCCGACATTCCAAGCCTCAAAGAAAGAGTGGCAATAAAAAGAAAAATTTTCTTTTTAAAAAATGAGCAAAATAAAAGGACTAACATTGGGATGCGGACGGACTTAGACACAGCAAACAGGATAGGAACAAAATTAAGGCTTAATAAGAAGAGCGCGGAGGGGAATGGCCACAGAGTTGCCAGTTTAAAGCTGAGGAAGCTCTCCAATTCGGAGGCTTTCCTGGCACACACACACACACACACACACATATATATATATATATATTAAAATGAATAGTTAGCGAGCTATTACTTACAGAAAGGAATTAAGAGAAAAGAGGTACTTAATAGTCAAAACAAACAATAATTGGTCCTCCAGTGCTAATTAATGCAGCTTAAAGAAAGCATTATTATTAATAGCTAACTAGTAGTATGATTGTGACATGTAGTACTTTCTAATGTAATATACATAAATACACATATCTAAATGTATATTAACTTGGACAAAGTTAAAGTTGTAAAGTAATATCACACAAGGTAGTAAACCCAAGTAAATTTAAGTAGTAGAAACATCTCAGAATAAAAAATGCAATTGGAGTAGTAAAAGGTGAAGAGGAGTAAAAGATTAAACAATACCAAGAATTTTGTTCTTCATCAGGGACCGCACAAAATCCCTGTTATTGGTTTGCTTTTTCTGACTACAATAATTGAGATTTGTGATCAATACTGAATAAACCAGCATTGACCAAAACTTAGCTAAAAACAGTATAAACCCAGAATATAATTAGTTTAACAATATTTTAGTAATTTAGAAGGGTCTCTTTATTAATACTAAGAAAAATCTCAATTGTTGTAAGTGGCCCAAAAGCAAACTTACAACAAGTAGATAAGTCATGGAAATTGATTAAATTGTGGGAGTTGAATTAAAAAGAATAGAGAAGATGATGGGGTGAGAAAATTCATTAATTATACCAAAAAATTATAACAAAAAGTTTTACACGAATATGGAATACTCAAGATAAACACTTAATTATTAACTAGTAAAAATATATAAGTTTAAGTTTAAATAAACCCGTATATTCAAAATAAACAAATTGTTTCTTTGCACTCATAATAGACCCAGAAGTGTGCAATCAAATATATACACATTATTATATATATATATATATATATATACACAAATTAAACAAAACATGCATAATATATATATATACACAAATATAATTTGAACAATAAGCAAAAAGCAAAGCTATAAGAGGGATTTTCTGCGGTCCTTAGTAAAAAACAAATTTCTTGATATTGTTTAATCTTTTAACAATCTTCACTTTTACTACTACAATCTCAGTTTTTATTCAAAGCTGTTTCTACTACTACTTTAATTTACTTGGTTTTACATCCTTTTCTTACATTGCTTAACTATTTTAACTTTGTCTAATATACATTTAAGTGTAGTGTATTTATGTATATTACATTAGAAGGTACTACATGTAACAATCATACTACAATGTTGCAATTTATATATATATATATAATGCTTAGCACACAAGTCTATCCTGAACAATTCGCATCCACATCAACCCAGCCTGTGTTCTTACTTCATCCACCCATCTAGTTTGAGGACGTTTTCTAGATCTTCGGTGGTCTCTTGGAATCCAGTTCAGAATTTCTGTTGTCCAACGTTGATCAGTTCTTCTTGCAATATGCCCAGCCCATCGCCATTTCAGCCTTTTCACTTTAATAATGACGTCATCTACTTTAATTTTCTCTCTCACTCCATTGTTTCCTTTTTTATCTCTCCTAGTTATTCCAAGCATGCACCTCTCCATGCTCCTTTGGGTTGTCTGTAACTTTCGTATTGCTCCAACTGTTAGACTCCATGTCTCTGATCCATAAGAGAGGACTGGCAATACACACTGGTTGAAGACCTTTCTTTTTAGACACAAAGGCAATTTCCCCTTCAGGATAAAACTGTTTCTTCCAAATGCACTCCAGCCAAGTTTAATACGTCTGTTGAGTTCTTTCATAATGTTGCATTTTTATACACACGTTTCACCATGTCAATGTACACATCCTCAATGTCTGTTGATCTTAAAGAGTTGATGACTGCTGATGTTTTAATAGAGTCAAAGGCCTTCTCATAGTCAATAAATGCAACACACAATGGAAGTTCATATTCATGTGTTCTTTCAATTAATTCTCTTAATACTTGAATATGGTCCACTGTACTGAATCCACTTCGAAATCCAGCTTGTTCTCTTGGTTGAGCTGCATTTTATTTTTTCTGCAGGCGATGTGTTAGCACTTTTGTGAAGATTTTATAAATAGCAGGTAACAAGCTAATTGGTCGGTAATTTTTCAAATCCTCTTTATCACCTTTTTTATGCAAAAGAATTACTGTTGCAGAATCCCATTGGTTTGGTATGTTACCGCTGTTAAGACATTTGGTAAAGAATTTTGCAAGTATGTCTTCTACATATTCTCCAGCTTCTTTTAGGATATCTAATGTAATACCATCATCACCAGGGGCTCTTCCTTTCTTCATGCTTTTTATTGCAAATGAAACTTCTTCTTTTAAGATTTTAGGAGCTGTTCCTTCGACTATTTCAATGTCTTCGTTTAATTCACTGTTACTTTCGTATAGATTTTTGTAGAATTCTTCAACTCTTCTAAGTATTTCTTCCCTATTTCTTGTTACGGTGCCATCCTCTCCTTTTAATGCAATGATGTGTTTCTTCCCAATAGACAAACTCCCTTTAACAACCCTAAGGCTCTTGTTGCTTTCAATGGCCTTCCTTACTAACTCACAATTGAATTTTCTTATATCTTCTTTCATGTTTTTGCGCAAAGTTTTGCAAAGTTCTACATACTCGATCTTGCAACTGGTATTTTGATTGTCCACCTTCATATCTAACGAAACAATACAGAGTTTCACCATGAGATTCCATAACAAACAGTTATTTCGACACTGGCGTAAGGTTTAAAAACACGACGTTTCGGGAGCCAACTGCTCCCTTTGTCAAGTGAAGGCAGAATGCATATTCTGTTGAACGACGAGCCTTGCTGCTCGATCTGACGTGCTTTCAACTTCAAGAATGTATTCTTTAATTCTTTTGTTGATTATGAAACAACACCACTTGTTCTTCCAGTTTCTATTCATCTATAATAAAACAAATGTCCGCTTTAAATTCCACCAACTCTTCATCTTTTCTTTAAACTTGAGTCCTACTGTGTCCCATTTAATTTTGTCATGTTCTTCTTCCAATTCCGGAATTTTTGCTATAGAAGGAAGGGGTCGTCCATTATACGTTGCCAAGATAAATAAAAAACGACAACCTGGGCCATTCTAGTGATTCTTAGCACCCCCTGCTTTCATGCCACGCTGACCGCTGCCTTGATCAGGAGCACTCCAGCACCTGGAGACTAGGGGCCATGGTTTTTGGTGCATACATACATGTATGTATGTATGTATGTATGTATGTATGTATGTATGTATGTATGTATGTATGTATGTATGCGTGTGTGTGTGCATGCGTGCGCATGTGCGGGTGTGTGTATGTATGTACCGAACAGCTAAAACACTACAGTCATCGCTACGTTATGCAAATTCATGCGTATGCATCAAACATGACCGGGAAGTATATTCTTGGAAGATATATTTTTGAACTATTATCCCTGTAAAATAAACTCTGCCATATATCTAAACATCTCGACCAATCAAATAAATATCCCTTTTATAGCGACAATGATATATTGAAAATGGCGTTTTATATATATAACTAAGCTGTACTATAAATACTATGGAACCATTTTGAACATCCCCAAATAAAGCTTATTTTGGGAATGAATACTAATGTAACTTCCTTTATATATATATATATATATATATTTATCTTCTTTATACATATATATATATATCTTATTGTTTTGAAATTAAACTCAAAATTTAATCTGCTGTGCATTAAGTTTTAAGCAAATTCAAAGCTGAATGCTAGTGCATGCGTATGGCATACATACGTTACCTATTCAGGCTTTCGTCTCAATCAAACAACAATATCAATCAACGTTTATTGGCGTAGTGATACCAACGCCGATGGTATGGCGTGATTAGATGGTGAAACGTTCGAAAGAAAATAAATATTTCTGCCTTCGGTGGAAATTGAAATAAACGTTGATTGATATTGTTGTTTGATTTAATCTGCGTAGTGTTCGATTTAGTTTCAATGTTTGAAACATTAAAATCCAAGAAAGATTTAACAAGGACTGGATATAGCACGCGTTTTCATTGGTCCCAAGTTTTCCACTTAATGGTGTATATATTTTTAATAATTTATGAATTTTATTTTATAATTTTTAAGCCGGGTTGTAAATGTTGTAACATCTGATATGAAAAATTAACCCCAAATTTTTCAGGAAGTCAAAATTTTAAAACTAAATATTAAGTCCATCCATCTTCTTGCTCTGCTTTAGTTCAGCGTCCCAAAGGTAGGGCGCGTGAATTTTAAAACGCATGCAAATTTATTTCGATCTTGTTGCTTTGGTGGGGTTAGCAAAGTTGACTCATAGAGTGTGGAGTTTTGGAAATTTAAAATTTCACACTTCCTTTGTTTGATTCTAGCTGATTAGTGATGGACGACGGCAGCTAATCTAAAATAATTTATTGCTGAAATTTATCACGAAATTGAATGGAATCCATTTTGACGTTGCTCTCGTTCACTTCCATTCCGCTCCATTTACACTAATTTTCAATTCAATTTCTTTGCAAGGAAATATTGCGTGTTGATCAGATTTTGTCAGTTTCTATCACAAATTTCATTAAGATGTTGCATCTAAATTAAATTTCTATAGAATAATATAATCGGGATAAAAAATTATTATTGTAACATCATATCCATATATATAAAACTCCATTAATACAATATCATATTTTTATGATATTGTATCATTGCCATATCCTGGTCTGAAGAATTATTGTTTGTGTTATATTGCATTTTAGTAAATTTTCACAATACATCAATATCATATTCTGATAAAAGTCCCGCAAAGTAATATTATATTTGAGCAATTTTTAACCTTGATTTGTATCTCTGATGTTGGTGCTTCATATGCCAGGATAAACCTATTTACCTACTTATACATGTAAATTACGTAATTACACATGCACATTACGTACTTATGCATGTACATTACGTATTTATACATGTGCATTACGTACTTATAGGTGTACATTACGTGCTTATGAATGTACATTAC
>QLNU02015270.1:6794865-6830124 GCA_006491805.2 Dysdera silvatica | reverse complement strand
GTTATCACTCTGCAGGTGTGGCTAAGCCACGAAATTTGCTTCTCGCACATACGTGTTGCAGAACCCAATGGTGCGGTGGGGGGCATGTAGATGCAAGGTAAGCCTCGGTCTTTTCTTTTTGTTATTAATATTTACGTATTTGTATATGAAAAATATTTAAACTTGTTGGAAAAAAAAGTGTCTACTAAAATGAGTTTTTACTGTCTAAATTCACCCTTTTTCATTTTATCGAAATTAAGTTTTACAATTTATGTTAATTTCTATTTAACGAATTTTCCTTATAACGAAGTTTTTCAGAGGAACGATGGCACTTCGTTAAATAGATAGAAATAAAATACAGGGTACCAGGGAGGAAATTACATAAAAAGGTTAAACACTGGTAAAATAGCAATGAAAAAGATCACTCAAGCTTTCGGACGCATCAGCAGCAGTCCTTCATCAGGAGTAATGACGATGTTATGTTTCTGTCTCTTTTTTATACTTGAAATTTCTGGAAAACCCTTCATCAGAGTAGTCCCGCAGAATGGGAAAACCCAATGAGAACCAATGGGAGGCCTCCAATAGAATCATGGAAGAACCCAATAGGGACCAATGAGAAACCCACACTGCGGGTTACCTAATGTTGGGGATGTCTCATACATTTCAGAGTAAGAGTTGTTTATAAGTTTCTGGAAGTGGTTGTGATGTATTAATGGCTTTCCCATGTAGTTTGTAAGTTTCCCAAGATTCTAAGAAGAGTCTACTATTCTTGTTTGTGATGTGACGGTGTAGTATTTTTGTTGAGTCCCAGTCGGGTTCGTGTCCGTGTTGTAAAGCGTGTTCTGCCAGACGTGAGGCTATGTCTCCTTTCGCGAGTGCTTGTTTGTGTTCTTTTTTTCTTGTTTTGATCATTCCTTTTGTTTATCCTATGTAATGTTTGTTGCAGTCTTTGCATGGTATTTGGTATATGGCGCCTGTGAGATCTTCTGGTGGAACTGGGTCTTTAACTTTTGTAAGTTGTTTGCGAAGTGTTGTGACAGGGGAATAGAATGTTTTGATATTTGCTTCCTTGAGGATGCGAGAGATTGTTTCGGAAATGCCGTGAATATATGGAATAGATATGCGGGTGTGAGATGTATTGTTTAAAGATGTACTATTGGGTCTACAGTTTCTGAGAATGAATCGTTTAGGGTATCCATTATTTTTAAGTGCCGTGTGTATGTGTTTTGTTTCTGTGTTTGAAAGTGTTTCATTACTGCAGTGAGAATTCGCTCTAAGACTTAATGTTTTAACAACGGAAGCTTTGTGGCATGTTGGATGATGCGATTTAAAATCGAGATATCTGTCTGTATGTGTGGGTTTACGGTAAACTGAGGTGAAGATTGAGTTATCGTGAGATCTGTGTACAAGAACGTCTAGGAAAGGGAGTTTATTGTTCTGTTCTGTTTCGTATGTGAATTTTATATGTGAGTTTAAGTTATTAAGGTAATGGAAGAAGCTTTGGAGTGTATTAGTTTTAAGTACAACAAACGTGTCGTCGACGTATCTTTTCCAGAATTTAATGTTAAAATTCGGTGAAGACAAAGCAGTTTCCTCAAATGACTCCATAACCAAGTTAGCTACAACACTTGAGACCGGAGATCCCATGGCAGTGCGAAAAACTTGTCTATAGATAGAACCATTTGAGGTGAACACAGCAGAGTCTAGACAAAATTTCAACAATGTGCAGATGTCGTGAGGTGTTAGTGAAGTGCGTTCATGTAGTGTTGTGTCATTTTGGAGGCGTGTAAGTGCGGTGTCGATTGCAAGTGATGTGGGAATGCAAGTGAAGAGAGAAATTACATCGAATGAGACCATGAGGTCGTCGTCGTCAAGTTGTAGGTTATTTAAAGAGGTGCAGAAGGATTGGCTAGTAGAAACAGTGTAGTCGTTATTACCGATTATAGGAGAGAGTAGACGTGAGAGGTGTTGTGATAGGTTATATGTAGGAGAGCTGCAAAAACTAACTATAGTTTTAAGAGGAATATTTTGTTTATGAATTTTAGGTAATCCGTAGAAGGATGGTAAGCGGCCGGAAGTGCATTTTAAAGAGTCGTAGAGATTAAATGTAAGTTTTTTAGATTTATAGAGTTTTAGAAGGAGAGAGTTCATTTTGGATTGAATTGTTTGTGTAGGGTCTTTTGTGATGCGGGTGTATGTATTTGTATCAGATAAGAGTGTAGAGACTTTATGTAAGTAGTCTGGACGATTTAAGACGACTGTAGTACGGCCTTTATCAGCTGGCAGTATGACAAGGTCCTTGTCGTTCCGTAGCTCCCGGAGGGCAACCCCTTGCATAGGCGTTAGGTTGTCCTCAGGAAGTTTTGGACGCCGAAGGAGTCCTGCCACTCTGCAGCGGATATCAGCTGCAACACGTTCGTCGGTGTGAGTATTTTGTAGAGCATTTTCTATGGAAGCGAGAATCTGTGGTGTAGGAATTTTAAGTGGAGCAGGTGAGAAATTTAGGCCGAGTGATAGTACGAATTGCTGTTGTGGTGTGAGATTTTTATTTGAAAGATTTAGTATCCAGTTTTTTGTAAGGAGTTTTGACTGTTTTGAAATAGAAGGTCTAAGGTTGTTAAGTTTACGTGAATGAGTAAGACGAATATGTTCTTGGATTTTAGATTCTTGTGAGCGAGTAGCGGATTTAACTAGGAGCATGGTAAGAAAATCAAGTTTAGTATTTAGAAGGGAAGTAAGAAAGGATATTTTATTTTGAAGCTGAGCGAGTACGCGGGGACAGAGAGAAATTCTAGCGGAAAGAAATTTAAGACTTATGTTATGCGCGATGCGATGTCCAAAGGCTGAATTTACAAGAGGTTTAACTTTAAGTGTGAAAGGGATAAGAAATTCCTTTTTACAGGTGTGATTAAAGTGAAGATGTTCTTTAAAACGGATAACTTTAATATGTGTTTTGATGTATTTATGGACAATTTGAAAAGTTATATGGAATATATATACATACAAACAATAAGTAGAATGTGCAATACATGTTAGCAATAGAAATGCTTTGAAAGTAATCGGCGAATAATGGTAACTGTTTAGCATCCCAAGGAATGTGAAATTTAAATTTTAAGGATACATTTTAAGAAAGATCTTCAGCATTAAAATGGCAACTGATGAGGAAAGAATAAAAATGAAAAGAAAAGGAAAGAACTAGAAACTAGAAGAAAGAACTAGAAACTAGAAGAAAGAACTAGAAACTAGAAGAAAGAACTAGAAAATACAAGAAAAAACTAAAAGAAATGGATTTATTTCTCTAGAAAGAACTAAAGAACTAGATTGATAATGTTGTTGGGTGCCCTCAGAAAACATAACGCAAGTCTAAGCGAACGGTAGAAAATTAGCTGGATAGATTTGATATGCCGAAATCATTTTTGCAGATTAGGTCTGATGATGAGGATGATGGCGATATATAATAATTAAAAATTTTCCAGCTTCCACATATGCCCCAGAAAATTGACCTAAACCCTGCAGAAAGTAAGAATGGAGACGAACCCTAACAATATATATAAAAGCGGACCGAAACGCATAGTTCAGTGGCGAACGGTTCTATCCTCTACTTTCAGCTTCGAGTGTGTTTGTGTATTGATGGAAAAAGGATGGAGCCAAAATGTTCGTTAGGGATAGTGCTCTTATAAATCCACCCACTTTCGAAAACGAGGGCGGGTCCCCTGGCAACTAGCCCCCCTAGGTTCTCAATCCACCTCCGCACCCTATTTGCTCTTTTTTTTAACTATTTGCGGAAAGAAAAGGAGTTAAATGATTATATCTTCCTCATAAATAATATTACTTTTCAATTGTAACAAATCAAACTTGGATATCAAACATTTGATATCAAAAATACTTCGTAAATGCTTTTCTACGTTTTACAACGAGGAAAGCTAGAGTCGTAATCCGCCGATTCCTACAATTTTCCTAGACATACGAACATCTGTTGATACATAAACATCTAAATATAAACACCTGTTGATACATGAACATCTATATATGAAAACCTGTTGATACATGAACATTTATATATATGAACATCTATTTATGAACACCTGTTGATACATGAATATCTATCTATATATGAACATCTTGTTGAACATGTTGTTGACCAAACGAACATCGTCTGCTTTGGGACCAAACTATGTGCTAGACGAAAAAATGGTACTCACTTTTTGGACCATTAAAATCGAGCTTGGTTTCAAGACCCATCAGAGGAAAGCTTTACCTCAATAACACCAGAGGGCCGCAAATTGTTTACAAACCTTCAATTGAAAACTTGTTTGCAGAGTAGGTAACTCACTAATTAATCAACTAAAAAAAGTTTTGAAGAAATATTAGGAAGTACGTATTTAAATTAATCATTTACTTTTATAAAATAAAGGAGCTGGTGAATTGAAAATTATCTTTATTTACTGATATACAATTAATGAGCTGGGATAGTAAAAATTATCTTCATTAATGACTAAGGCAAGCGAAGTTTCCCACAAATTACAGGGATTTTTGGATGATTTCGTGAATTTTAGGATTTTTTTCCCAATTTCACAAATTTTAAAATTTTTTCTGTTATTAGACAATTGCCATTATGTGTCTTTAATTTTCACATTTGAATAATTTTAATGCTGCTATCAGAAAATATTCTGGGTGAAATTTGGTGGGAAAATATACTCAAACTATTTATATACACGGTATTTTGCATTGCTTAACCGTAACCTTAAGGGTTAAGCTAAAACGTTAGAATCCATCTCATTCTAAGGAAAAAGCATTAGTACAATAATGCGAGGACAAAGAAATAGTAAACAATCTGTATGGAGATATTTTTTTGTCTAAAAATTGAAAAAAATTCTTTATAGTTTTTTTTTCAAAATTCTGTATAATATTATTTCCTTTTTGATGTCGACATAATTTTATATTACCCCCACTTTCGCGCCGACAGATGACAATATAATTTTACGGAACTGTCTTTAACGATAAAATATATTATGCATATTATTATTACCTAATGTTGATAATGTTGGCTTATTGCACGTTATTCAAGGATTAAACACCATAAGCGTATGTACTTTAAAAAGAAGCTACTTTCTTTGTACTAGTATTTACACTAGTATTTCTTTTCCTAGTATTTACTGATATCCGTAGTTGCTCTTGGAACGTATCACCTGCAGATATGGTGATTAACCCTACTGTATAAGGCATATTCCGTTACGTAATGGTTAGTTTTATTACTGTGTAGAAATTGAGATTTTTTTTAATGTTAGTCTTACGCTCTTTTTACGATTACATTTTTAATTGTCGTGAAATTCAAGAATTTCCTCGCGAATTTTATATTTTTATCTCTCGATAAAATTACTGCCCTGCGTATGACGTCAGGATAGGTCATTATAATCCTGCTATGTAATGCTCATTTAGTAACGTACCAGATGTTTATATTACTGTTTTAAAACTACTGTTTAAGTGTTACACTCGTTCCGCGAACATTTTTTAAATTTTCGCGAAATTCGAGATTTTTCCCGCGAATGTACTCCAATCTTTTAATTTTTTTTCCGCGAAAAAAATACTGGTCTAATGATGATTCGATCATGTCCGAATCAAGGTCAGTTCATTCTCAAAACTTCTCTAGTTATTTTATGAATCACTGCACTTTTCAATTGACTAGGAAATACGTTGGAATCGTTTTTAATAGGGTCCAGCCATCCCGATTTACTGATATAAAATCAAGGAGCTGGGATATTAAAAATTATCGTCATTTTTATTTATATTCAATCAAAGAAAATAGATTTTTCAATTAAATATTGATATTTTATTCACATAAGATTATGAGTGTACAGTTATATGAGCGCGATCCCCCAATCGTTTGAAATAAATAGCAATTTTACATATATTTTGATATATAAATATTGATAATATATGTGCTTGCCCTCTTTCCTCTCCCAATATTTCGGAAACGCTACGTTGATGCATAAAATTAATATGATTAAAACGCTAAAAAAATTTAATCAAGTTGTAACAAAAGATATTTGCGATTCAAACTCAAAATTGTGACTAAATTTAGAATTTTGTTGATGTAAACTTGGCCTCAAAAACGTGAACCACTTTTCTTTAAACGCAAAAATAGATTTAGCACACTACGTAGAGTACATTAAGTATTAGTTAAATTATTAGTACAAACGTCGTAGAACGCAGTTTTTGATGTTAATTAGAGCATGTCTATGCGCTCCGTACAGACGTTGCTATCCTTCATCATGAATCGGGTGGAGTGAACTCCAACTGAAAGCAGAGTGTTTCCATAATTGTGCTCTAACGGCAGCGCCCCCTGTTAGCGATTAATATAAAGTGACTTCTGAATCAAGTCAAGTAATTTAGAGAACAATATCGATGTGAGTGGTAAGCTATTCATAATTGGCGAACACTTGGTTTTGGCGATTTCGTCAAGAAGCCCATTTTACGTCAAATAAGCATAAAAAGATCGACATGGCACATAGGATATTATTGCCCTCCGCAGCATTAACACAATTGCCAAACTAGCCAACACATAACGCCTCCGGGACTTCTTTTTGGAAATTTTCATGGGGAATAAATTGTCGCCAAGCGGTTAAGACACTCCTGTTCAAACGGAGGGTCCTCCGTTCGACTCTGGATCAGGGCGCCAATTTTTTTTTCTTTTATACGTAGAGCTCAAGTTTCGGCTAATAACGTGGGTGTCAAAAATTATTATTCATAGCACTATAAGTATACGTAACTATAGGTATGCGTATTATGTATACGTAAAACATATTAAATGTTAATATTTTTGTTATAGGATGTTAGTTTTGTGACATATAGAGTTTAAAACATTAATATTAATATTTAGTATTATTTTTCTTAACATAAGGTTATATAGAAAATGGCAAGAAATACGCGTACAAAAATTCTTTTTCTTCCCATCGGGACTGAGCACTTCAAAAGCGCACTGTACATTTACTTCAGCACCGGCCTCTCCCATTTAGGACGTAACAAGACTAAACTTTACAAAGGTGTATTGGTATAACGAATTTCAAAGCAAATGTTTCTCCACCCTATCCATCCATGTAAAAAAAAACTTAACATCTCCTTTCAAACCACGTCTATTTCATGAACATTTCTGCAAATGAAAATCTAGCCACTCGCAAACACACATGGACGCACGCACATACAAAGGTCGCGGAATCCAGAAGATTGTGGAATTTTAGCCGCGTGGTCTTTTTCGCCTACGCCAATCTCCGAAAACAAAAGGAAATTTTTTCAATACAACCCATGGTAGCATTAAAATCTATTCACTGTATTATGAAACCGGTGAGAAATTGTTTTAGATCACATAAGCGCCCACTAAACGAGGTTTCTGACTATAAATAATGTTGTTCTTGACTTTTAATTATTTTGTAAAACAACTTTTTTTTGGCTGATGTTATTCTTCAGAAGACTATTAGTGAGCTTAGAAAAACAAAAATGCGTCAGGAGGCGGACAACCGCCTCATTAGCATATGAAATGAAATTGATTTCCGTACGTTGACTGAAAAAGTGTCAGTTCAGGTAACCTTGAGGAATATAGTCATCTTATTGTGAAAGTTACAAGCTTATATTTGTGCAGTAGAACGTTTGGGAAGTTCACTGTGCTAACTTTTGAACTTTTGTATTTATTTAGTTTTTTAAAGAATGTGAGAAGACCCACATTTGGTAATTATGGATGTCTGACCCGCCTTCAAACAACAAGCAAGGCAGGTGAAAGGTTTATCTGACCTCGTAATGGGAGCTTTTGAAACTAACCTTAAGACCTCGGAGCAAGTTAAACCGCAGGTTGCACAACATCTTAAACAGCGTTTGCCTGTCCAAGGCTGTACAAAAAGGAGGAGAGTATTTAGTAAATGATTCAACTGACGTCTATTAAACCATGTTCGTCTCCACTATAAGCTATAATTAAAATATTTGACGTATCACTCTCTTCTTTGCTTTGACTACCTTGCTGATATGAAGTTATAGTGCTCGATCCAAAGGGTAATCATATACTGCCATCATCTTTGCCTTCAGCACTGGACCCATTCTTGCATCAAAGAGAACCCACGAAGGATCGCCAAACCTGCTCACTTCAAAATAATGAAAGACCATGTGAAATTGGCGAACAAATCTGTTTTGACAGTTGCTGTAGGTGGCATAAAAATCAAGCTTGACTTGCCTTTCTTTTCTTCATTCAGTACCGGAAGATCAGCCTCTTAATCTTCTTGGTCTTTGCTTGAAGCTACTTGCATTCAAGATTTCAAAGATAAAACTTGTGGTGACTTGTTCTTTTGCTTTACAAGCACCGTCGCAGTGGTCACGGCATCTCTTGAACCGTAGCGAGAGGAAGTTTTCAGATTTATAATTAAGGTGGATCAAAAACATGTTATTCTCAGAAAACTGACTATATCAATTCCTTCATAAGTTCTCACGCTTGACTGCGTGCGTTCGAAACTGTGACTCAACCGGGAACGTGGGCCATCATGTACCCCACGTAAAATTTTGGTGGGTTTTCGTCCAATTCCATTTGTTTAATTATATCAGTAAATGCACATATATATTCATTATTAGCAGTTTACTTACTACGTAATAATTTCTTTCGATATGTCTGTTTTTTGCATATTACATAATATTTTGAATCTCTACCACACTTAATAACTTAAGTGATTTTTCTACTTTATTAAACATTTCGAGGACCTTTTGGTAAAAGAAACAATTTACAATATTTTTTTTTTTAATTTTAAAAATGTTTTCTCCGATAAAATTGACTTTATTTTATTTCGTTATTTCTCTCCAATTAATCAGATGTTTTGAGTATGAATGAAATAGCAATTGATTATACAATTAACTAAAATATGTCACATTGTAATAAACGCCAAGGTTTAAAAAAATAGGATTATAAATTATTTAAAAATACATAGAAGTTAAGTAAAGGATCGGCGTATTATAAAGACCTATATTATATTCACCCTATATCATGCCCTGTAAAAAGTTAGAGGTAAACATATTTAAAAATTTTCTCTGTCATCTGGTGATAAATTCCAAATTCTGCTATTATCTGGAGCATATCAATTTCTACTTTTATTTCTAATAATAATAATAATTAGATTAGTATACGAGCCGATCATTTTTCCTTACCATTAAAACTTAATTCAAGAAAATAATATTTATTTTCCTCATTCACGTTAAATTTGAAACGAAACTTGCCAAGACATTTTATTAGTGTCGTGAGGACACTGGGGAAGATCCACTTCGTCTTCGACGCATCGGAAACCGATCAGGATAGATCGATTCCCATAACCATGTTTTTCAGGAAACGCGTAGAATGTCAATGAATCTGACATTACGGTCTTCTGAATTGATCATGTTCTTTATCAACTTGAAGAGACCACAGTAATAGCGTCGTCAGCCAATTCCTGTTTAATAGATGGACGAGCTCATTTAGGAAGTCTGGCGAAAGGTAACTTTAGACTCTAGACCGATGTTGTTTCCTGGTGAACGTCCCTCCATCTCTTATCGGTTCATCAGGCGTCAATTTATTGCTGATTGATAGCTCTCAAATATTGCCAAACAGCTATCTTCTGTTACTGATTGGCTAAGTTTCAAAGCCCGAGCCCGCAGGTGACATAGATATGTACTCGGGTTTTAAACCATGGAATAATCGCGGGTTAGAAGATGGTTAATTTTTTCGACGGCCTGTAGTAGGAAATGGAGGCACCGGTAGATGACACGACGAAAGAAATGAACATAATTTGTAGCCGCAAAAGTCTGTTGAGGATTTAGTTGAAGGCCAATAATGAATCGTTAATTTCGGGGACCCTAAATTTGGAGATTTTTGACAGTTTCTTAGTAGTTAACTTTATTACGGCGCTAGCAGTTGTGCATCAATCATTTTTAAATAAGATTGATTTGAAGAAAAATGTTGGTTCTTTAGATCATTGCTTTATAACGTGGCCACAAGTGTATTTTAATGTGGCCGTCAGCTTTCAAATGCGGCCGCAATCGTTTTTCAAAACGGCCTCCAACGTTTCCTAATTGGGTCTTGTGGGTTTCTGAGTCTGGACACAGGCGTTTTTCAGTACAGTCATTGTAATCTATTTATGGAACTATCAAAAATTTAGTAATAAAAAAAACTATTTTCTCAATACCTTAAGTATGGCATTCTGAAATTAATTTTTATTGATCTAATTATTTATTTATTAGAATGGTATACACAAAAAATATTAATGTCGTTTGATACTTTTTTAAAGGGAATTATATATTAATTTTACAGCTGGAATACGGTGTACTCCATGTTGAGTATTTTCCCATTTGTCAAATTCGTCTCAGTACTCTACATAGTGTTTGGTTTCTTTCACTACTAGTATACCTTTTCTTTTAACCTTAGTATTCATAACAACCTGATAGTGCGATCGAAGTAGTTGCTTAACCAATAATATGAAAGAGATCTTAAATGAAGAAAGACATGAAATGTTTAGCCAATTGACGAATAGCAATCTTTTTAAGAAACACAAAAAGAAGACTACAGAAGCAAATCAGATCACGATTTTATACAATAAGTAGCAATTTTTATATTTGCCAGAATATAATTTTTTAATTTATGTTTAGGAAAGTTTTTTTAATGACAAATACATAAAGTGGAGTATATGTGACAAGATTATAAAACAAATCTCAGACAGAAAGTTCGTATAAAGGCCCAACAGAAGTGGCTTCCGTACTCAGCTACGCAGAAGAATAAATATATATCAAATTTAAATGGGGTACCGAATACCCCACGCTTTCTACTAGGGGTTAATACATTTTAAAAAGTTGTAATAAATTCGTTTATCATAAAGTGAAACTAATAGAATACTTGCGAAAGAGTGGCGTAGGTATTAGGGGCTCCAGTCCCTCACTGGAGATCAAAACACATTATTCTTTCTAAAGACGCATCACATAATCTGCTTCAAAGTCGCTTTAGCCCTCCTGATTGCAATCTCCGTCTTATTTTCCTTAAAACACTAGTTGCATTCTGCCAAACAAAAAAAAGCTGAAACTATTCCCCAAATATAAGAAATCGAAATGTATATTAACAAAGGCAAATCAAAAGGAACATACGAGATATGTAATAGCTAGCAGTTTGATAGTCACCAATAATAAAAGCGGCTGTACGTCACTAAATAAGTTCCCGAGTTTGACCCCGAGTACCAAATAATTTCGTAAACTTATGGGACACCCGGTACATGCCACTATACTCTTATTAAGGTATCTTCAATTTGCATATGCTTTCCGCCTATAAAAAAAAGCATTATTGTGCACTCTTTCCGTTGAGCCTTCGATCCCAATTCGCACGGCATTTTGAGCAGCGATTAGAGATTTAGATTGATTAAAATTTTAAATTGTGAAGCAAGTTGCAATCGACATTTGCGTTCTGATTGTTTAACACAAATGAAGTTCAACTATCTGACAGCATAGAATCTAGGAGACATATATATCTACATCCTCCCCACCTCTTTCCAGTCCCTGTTTGCTCCTTGTTGAGTGCGTTTTGCTCATTAACTTCCCCAGCGGGATGTCTTCTGCCGCAGAACCTCGTTCGTTTCCTCTTACCACAAATCCAAGCATCTCACCACCTCTCTCTCTATCTCCCCCCACCTTCTTCATCCACGGCACTTAACGAACAAAGGGAAATATCCCGCTAAGGTCAGTTGCTGTTATTCCGCCATATCAACGGATGAAGGACAAGCATCAGCGTTGGGCTGCATTTATCTTCTTAAGATTTGTACTTCCCTACTATCATTACCATAGGGAAGCCACAACATACAGTACGATTCCAAAGTCCAAGGACACATTTATTGTTAAATACCCTGTCGTGCATACAGCCAGCTATTGCTATTGTATGCTAAGATCCCCTAACATGGATTGCTGAGCGTTTATTCTGTTATTAGTAATGTTGAGCAGGTTAATATATTCTTTGAAGACCCGTCTTATAAATTGTAGTGAATACTAAACAGAAATTTGAAGGACTTGAAGAACCTACAAACCTTATTTAAGGTACCTTCAACCCAACAAAATTGTTCTTCTAATGCATATGAAACATCCCATCCGGGACAATCTATTGTTGTACTACAGCTCAATATAACTTGTTTAAAATTGATAGCTTCCATTCTGGAATATCGGGGAGATGGATTTAAGGTAATCCTGCCATGCATGTCTATTTAAACTATGCCTCTGTGGGAATCAAGAAATAAGAAATGTTATATATATATATATATAACATAGAAAGAAAACTTGAATACTTCGAAATGTCTACTTTAAGCCTGTTCCACAAAGTATCAAAATGCACATGAAATATTTGTACGCTTCTAGTTCACAAATTAATATATTATTCAACAGAAGTACCCTTATACAACTATTTTAAATTTACACACCATATATGTCATCAAATTATAGTTTGGTTGAATAAATTATTTCTTACTTTTATTGGTATTATCGCTACATCACAGTACAATAAATATGCGTAAAACTTCAGTAAAAGTATTCCGCTTCACAAACACTTGCTATGCAATTGACTAAGCGAAATTGACAGATTGCTGAGTAAGAGAATAGGGAAAGAAATGGCAAAGTTGGAGCGAGCTTATCTTGCAGACAATCGTATGATAAAAAAGATTCTGTTCCTTCCAAAGAATCTGTTAACAAGACTTCGCGAAAACTTAGATCAAATACCAACTTCATTACAATGGTCCCTTAGATTAAGTCTTCCTTCGTTACCTCATCTAATAAGAAACAAGTAAATTGAAACTGATTTAACAACTTCCTAGGAATGCCCATTTAACACCAGCAATACGAAACAAACACGTTAGTGCAAAGCGGCAACGACCTTGATCACATTTCAATACTCCAGCAGGTAGTACTTAAGCAAACGGTCACGGCCCTTGTTGAGCCTTTGGGCATGGCGGCCAATGTTATTATTATTATTATCACTTCCAACTTAAAGTGGAAGCATTAGTCTAAGCGAGGCGATAACAGAGGGAGAAATCAGACACCGAGGAATGGGCCATGAGACCTCGTCGCTTTGTCTATCGCTAATCGGCGTCCATGACAGTTGGGACGGGCTTACCGCCTTAATTATTAATTAACCCGATTATCTGCCCCAACCCACCATCGGGCCGGATTCCCAGCCTGCCTCCCCTACCTATGACAATGATGAAGCCCAACAGATTATCACGTGCACTTCACTAGGGTACTTTAATTGCTCGGTTCATCACAGCGCCCTCTGCAATTTTTTTTTTTTAATTTCGTCAATTATTTTCTGGCTCTCAATCTAATTCGCTTTCAACCACCTCTTGTGAATCAAAAGACTTAATATTTGAAAGCCTGCAAAATAGCGTATCTTATCATGCGCGTATCTGCAGTTTAAGATTTTGTATATGCGTTTTAGCTGCAGTTTTTACTATAAAAGGTTATTTAATATATATATATTAAAAACACTTTAAGTTGAAACATGGAGAACAATGAAAAACATTGAAAAATACACAAAATAATTTTACTTACATGCTGGACGATATATGAAAATCCAAAGCGTGTTCTTGCACGTTCTTGAAAACCAACGGATTAAATGGTTAAAGCAAAGCAAATAAGATATAAAAATGAAAACGAAGCCAGCCAAACAAAACACTGAGTAAGGACCAATGAAATGAAGTGTTTGAAACATTCTACAGGCTCTTTTTTAATGGAAATCGCCCATAAGATGTTTCCATATAAGGCATGTTTCTGAAGGAAGTATGCTTGTCAGCAAATACCTCCTGATTCCCAGACATGCCATGGTATAAATTATACGATATGGATATTATAAACGGAATAGAAATTGGATTGAAGAGATATAAATATACACTGACACACGACAACAGGTAAAAGAAAACCTTCGCTCATCACATACTACTCAAACTTCTTTGTCTCCCCCACCCCCGCCCACAGATGTATCTATCAGATTTGCAAACTATTTTTCGAAGATTCCAAAGCCAAGTATAGAGGTAAAAGCTGTAAGGATTATAATCTAAAGAATTCCTTCAATTTGTCAGTTCTGTAAATCTAGATAATTCTCCTATAAATCTGAGTCTCATCAAAAAACTTCGGGAGCTTATTATCTCCACCAGGAATAAAAGTATCAAGTACCACCTCAAAAATGGTCGTTTCAATTTAAAAAAAGACCATATAAAAGGCATCTGCTTTAATCTCATGAAGTACAAACTCAAATTGCATAAGCTAGATATCGAGAGCTTCAAAGAAAATAAAGTTAAAAACAAAGAATTTTTAACTGTCACCTTCATGAACAAAACTTTTGTTAAGTTCAAAATTAAAAATATGGTTCATAATTATACGGAAGATTTCCCTCTCAAAGAAACTTGTAACATTTTTGCTTCTTTCAGATATGTTAAATCTCTTAACCATCTTATTTATAATTACAATAAATTTAGTAAAAACATTTTCAATGAGAGCCAAAGTGATACATGTCATTGCAAAGAAAATAAATTCGCCAAATATGTCGACAAAAATCACCAACATATCATCACCGGCGATTTCAATATCATTGATAACTACCGTGTTGTAAAGCTTTTATCTAAAGGGGCCAAATTTAGACCTAATACCAGGCACAGTAAGTAAAAAATTCATTTCAATAACTTCAAAAAATAAAATTAATTTATTCGTTTTAAAAATGGCGTATAACTACAATTATCCCATTGAAGGTTTTGACCTTTGAGTTAGTAAAATACTTGGTGAGTTTAGGGCAAAAATCAAAGATGTCCAAGATTTTGGTGAAGAAAACTATAACAATAGTTTGAAATTGGAAATAGAAAACTTGCAAAAAAAAGTTCATTTTAACAACTACAGACAAAGCAAGTAATAACTTTTGCATAATGTGCAAAAATTACTATAAAGAGCTTCTCCTTAAAGAGTATGAAACAAATAGTGCTTTCGAAATTTTCAATTCCTCAATCAATATTTTTAAAAAAAAGGGTTCTTGCCTTCAATAAAAAGCTTAAGCTGAAAAACGACCCATTTTCGTTCCCTTACCTCTTCCTTACTGTAAAATTCCACAAAGATCCCATAGCATTCAGATTTACCACTTGCGGTTTTACTGCATACAACCGGAAAGCTTGTAATAAATTTCGGTTCATTCTTAAAAATATTCTTAAAGGAATTGAAACAAATTACAGCCATTCATTCATCATGAATAATGACAATAAGGTTTTGGAATTTATAAAAAAAACCCACAAAGACATTTTCAATATCGAAACCTTTGATTTTGAAAAAGAGCCTATGGGGTGTTTCAAACATTTCATTCCATTGGTCCATACTCAGTTTTTTGTTTGGCTGGCTTGGTTTTTATTTTTGTATCCTATTTGCTTTGCTTTAATAATTTAATCCGTTGGTTTTCAAGAACGTGCAAGAACCCGCTTTTTGGATTATCGTATATCGTCCGGCATATAAATAAAATTATTTTGTGCATTTTTCAATGTTTTTCATTGTTCTCCATGTTTCAACTTAAAATGTTTTTAATATTCACATCTTTGTTGGAGTCATGCAGTATCATGCGAAACTTCACAATGGTGTTTTATTTCATATTGCACCGTCTTGTGTTTTTATCATTTAAAAAGCTTTTCTTATACATTTATTTTATAAATGTCTTTTCAAATATTATTACCATTAAACATTAACTATAATAAATATAATAATTATGTACCTTTCTATCTCTTCTTAAACTCCATCTTTTAACTTACTCGGCCTAAAAGTATTTGACAAAAACCCTTATTTTTTCGCGCGCGTGGTTTATATTTCTTATTTTTATCTTTGTTCTTACTTCTTTTACCATTATTTTTTCCATTTGTATTCCTTGATTATATTATCTGCTGTATGTTCGATTCGCTCCATATACATCTGATGAAGGCTGCCCTTTAGCGCAGCCGAAAGCCGGCTCATGTACCAATAATCTAACAAACCGCTCAAAGTTGTCTGATTGCTTTTATTATATTTATGTCAAGCTGTGGTGCCTACCAAACAAACATTAACTAATTAATTTTAGAATAATATTAAAGTCAGTGGAAAGCATTATTTACTTTATTTATAATATACTTTTAGTAACTGAAAACAATTATTTAAAATAATTTTTTAATCCTTCCAAAAAAGAGAAAACGGTTGTTTAATACCTTCATGTTGTTTATTTCTATATGATGGTGCTATGTGTCCTCCAAAGTTCAAGGTTTAATCTCGGAAGGAAGCAGCTATGACACCATAACGCGGCATGACAGTAGGAGCTTTGAGCAATCCAAAGCAAACATCGTTCTTCTTAATAAATAAAGGTAAGTAAAGATTCAAATGTTGGATTATGCATCTACAACAACCTGACATGCGTAGCAAGTGTGCGATAGTTGATTTCAAGCAGAATTTATATTATACAGCAGAATTTTGATAATCCATCAAATACGTGACGAGAGAATGACATATAATCAGATAATGGCAATTTATCAGATTGGTAATCAGATAAACGAATAACTGGATAGATAGATATTCGAATTTGTGTACTTATATAGTAGATGTATATAAATTTACAATAGACCTGGATTTTATAACCCTTTTTTTTAACATTGTTCTAAGATATTACCCTCCTCAGGGCTAATACAAATCCCAAATATTGGCCATCACATGAACCCACCAGGGCGAGTGTTTTGTAATTTTTTGTGGGGAATTTATCATCCCAGGTCTGGATTCGAATTAGGGTCAAGACCATAATTCGAATTTAGGTCGTGGACGATGCCTCTTTTTCTCCTATACCTAAAATAAAACTCTAGTCAGAGCTAAAGCGTAGGTGTCAAAATTATTAAGCATGATAAAATCCTCCACGAAATATTACAAAACACTCGGCCTTCAGATGTTGACCAATATTTGGCCATTGCGTTAACCCTGAAAAGGTTAATAATTTCTTACAACCATATATACGGAGAAAAGGAGCTTCGTTCCTGTCCTCGATGGCCTAGTGGTTAAGACGCTCCGGGCTCAACGGAGAGACCCTAGTTCGAATCCAGGTCGGGGATGATGTTTCTTTTACTCCCATATCTGAAAAAAAAATGAAAAATAGCTATTGTCTGAGCTAAACCGTGGGTGTCAAAATTATCAAGCTGAACATTGTTCATTGCATGAACATATAACATAGTGAACCGTAAACAAAGACTGGGTGGCAAATGGCGCCTTTATCACGAGTTGGACGCATGCGCGAGTTTTAAAATTATCAAAAGGTTGTACTGACGGATAATCCAGAAACTGTACATATTTCACAGAATTTAGAATGGGCGCAGTGCAATTAACTTGAATTAATGTACAAATACGCTCAGCAAGAAACACAAAACAACGTTTGTGGACAAGACCTAAACTGGTACCTACAAGAAAGGAGCAAAAGGGGTAAACTAGGAAACACAAAGGGAGAATTAGGAGAGATTAAAGAAGAGGCCGGAATGAGGGGGAACATTAAGAAACCGACAGGTTGATTGATTGTTTGGCTTTTTTATGGCGCAAGAGCATCTGGGCTATACTGCGCCAAAGAAAAACGACAAAGAAACCGACAGGAAACTGAGGTAATGATTTTTTTAAACGCCCTCGTCTCCCTAAAGATTATAATATAAATCGTTTGTCAAACGAATTAAAATTTACAGTTTATTGATATATATATATCAGTATATTTACAGTATGTTGATATATATAGTAAATATACTATATAGAAAGAAAAGACAGAAGAATATGAGACTGTATTAAGTTGGAAGATGTATGAGTGTGAGGATCATGCCCTTCGTGCGTCTGCGAACTGCATTGTAATAGTAATGTATTATTATTACTATTAGTAATGTATTAATTTGTCCGCTTAATATTAATTGCTGCACCGTTTACGAAATTTATGGAACACCCTGTACTTAAAATTATATGACGCTATGTAACCAAGATTCCATAAAAAATTTTATAGACACATTAACTTAATGTATTTTAGAATTAATGAATTTTCTTGGTGGAACTTTGGATGTTCGTTAAGAGATTCCACTGTAAATAACTTGTAAATAATAACATTTCTAACAAATTTTAAGTCCACAGTACTTTATATATTAACCGCACTTCTGTATTTTAATTAAGGTTCAGTAACGAAGCAATACCAGTAAAAATGATTCCCCTCAGAAGTAAACAAACCGATGGCAACGGGATGACGTCACTGGGGTCAAACACTATGTAAATGACCGTCTTCCAATCAAGCGGTTCCTTAATGACTGCCACAAATGGGATCGTAAAATCGAGGCACCTGGCGGAGTTACCATTAGCCAATATTTACGCTTAAATGGAGTTTTATAGATCGTTAGAACCTGCCGATAAGCCCCCCCACTCCGGTTTCGAAGCCGCCCCAACTCGTTCCGCCCCTCCTCACCTCTTGCAGCATCAAATATGCCCCAAGAGCACAGTCAAAGAAAACATCACTGTCGGCTGTTTAGGAAACAAGTGATGCCGAAGGAACCCTCACGTGGTAATATCTGGAAGTGTTTCCTGTTTTCTGCCCTACCCTTTTGTCGCTATTTTCCCTACAACAAAAATTTCCCTCGCTTTCCATTTAAATAGCACAGCACTATGTAATTGTTAAAATCCCTTTAAAATTAAAATGGGTCCCAGATTTCCTCCAAATTGAAAATTTCCAAACACAATCGGAACTTGGGTGACGCTAGGAAAATGCATACTAACATCACCAGTATTATTGATAATGTCATTTCTCAAATACCTAAATAAACTTTTTAGTGTCATTCAGAAATCTTAGTACTCGAAACTACATTTCAAAGTATTCTTAATGGTATCAGTTGTACCAAATCGATATTAATCCGGTTACTGGAAGGTCAATGTCACAACCCAAAGTTCGCAGGTTCGAAACCAAATCGAGATTCAATTTCATTCCTGACTCGCATGAACCTTTTAAAATAGCTCTTGTGAATTGAAATGTTTTAACCCAAAGACCAATTATAGATGAATAAATCAATAAACATTATTTTTAAGAAATTGTACAATTTTCTCATCGGCTGCTTTTTTCACATTATGAAAATTAGTTGAGTTTCCAATAAATATTATTTCTGAAATTCTTTTAAATGCAAGTATGTTATTTTCGATGCCTGTGTTTTCGTTTCGACGTTACGGTGTTCTTTTCATCACGTTTAAAAAACGAATGGCTTTTGGCTTTTTTTTCGCAATGTAACTCTGGCTGTCCTTGTGCGTTAGAAAGCAATTAAATACATGATTAGTTTGCATCAACTCTTTATTCAATTTTGTATTCTACTCCAATAAATAATTCTACATATACCATATATTTATATCTAAATTAATATGGGAGTGACTTTCTTTCATTAATTCCCATTACTTTCAAGCAAATTTCCATTGCTTTCCAGCAAATTCCCATTACTTTCAAATTGCGAAGAAGTACTTATTATTTTAAAGTTGCATGTAACTTTTTATTGTTTTTAATACTACCCCATTGTGTTTTTTTAAATATAATTATTTTCAAGTAATTTTTTTCAAGTATTTTCAAACTTTTTTCAAATATTTTCAAGCTTTTTTCAAATATTATCAAGAAAAATTTTCAAATAATGTTAAGAAATTTTCCATTATTTCACGGAATTTCCTACTATTTTCAGGAATTTTCTATTCCTTTTAATAAGTCGTTAGTGTTTTTAAGGGTTTTCCCTAATTTTCAAGTTTTAAAGTGTTTATTGTTTTAAGGAGGTTTTCATTATTTCCAAACTTCAAAGAAGTTTTCGTTGTTTTCAAGAGAGTTTTTATTATTTATAAGGAAGCTTCATTATTTCCAAGCCTTTAGGAAATCATTTGTAAGGAAGCTTTATTATTTCGAAGCTTCTAGGTAATCATTTATAAATGAGCTTCCAAATTTCCTTCATTACCATATAAATAAAATATATATAAATAATATAAATAAATAATATAATAATATAATAATAATAAATAATAATATAATAATAATTAATAATAATAAATAATATAATAATAATATAAATAATAATATAAATAATAATATAATAATGATATAATAATAATATAAAAATAATAATATAATAATAATATAAATAAATATAAAAATATATATATAAATATAAATAAAATATACATAACATATTTGTGCCAAAAAAGATTTCCCATGCTTTTGTGCAGAGGCAAGAAAATTACGCGAGTGCAATACGATAAAAAAATCCAGATAGGACACTTCCTTATGGGAATGACGTCATCAAAAATATTAATAAAAGCACATGGTCCTTTACAAAATGGAATAAATTAACAAATTAATTATGTATTGCGTGTTTGAAAAATTGGGTAGTATTTTACACGTGGGCTAAAAAACCATAAGCAATTGCATTTTTGAAGCAAATGTCTAGATATTATTTGAAGTATAAGAGTTGTTAGTTGTAGATGAAACTATACTACGTTTACAATAATAGAATAAAATTCCATAAAAGCAATGGTATTTATTATATTGTTAGCAGATTTACGCTAACGCCCTTCATTTACAATCCTTGCCATTCAATTTTACGCCGAAGTACAAAACGACACCTGTGGATAATAATTTCAGCTACTAACAATTTAAGAAGACGCGATTTGAAATTTCATAGCTCACGTTAACGGCCAAATGGTCAAAATCCATTTTCGTTATTTCCTAAAACTTTTTGGAGCGCATTGCATCCGCGGAAGCGGCGACACCATACTCCTCCCTTGATATCCTTTGTTTTCACATTCGTGGAATGCTATGCGTTTGGGCTGCTGAAGCCCTGTCTCGTAGGAACGATGCCGAATCACCAGCTGCCCGACAACGACTTTAATATTATTATATATTATTTTTTTTCCTGCGTGAAGCCCACTTGCGAAGGTGTGGGTGGGGAAGATGAATTATCCTTAGATCATATAAGGAAGAAATGTGCCGAGGGTACGACCAGGCCCAGGTCGAATTCCAAGTTTTGATGGATCGCTTTTGCTTGTCCTAATCTGCATTTCTTCGGCCGTAGTTCTGTTTTTCTTATTAGTGGGGCTTCCCCTATCATTTTGGGAGGTGTTTCGAAAGTTCATATCCATTTTGCTAAGATAAAAATAGAAAATATGATAGCGCAGTAACTTGTATGTGGATTCGAAGTACCAAACCTTGTGTTAGTTTCCGATGGGCACTAGAAAAGTAAACAAGCCATTAAATGAAATCGGTTAAACCGACATATTATTAATCTAATGCAGGGAGTGCGGGAATGAATGCAGTAAAAACTCTATATTCCGAACCAATTAGAACCGAATCTATGTCGACAATTCGAAATTTACGAATAATAGGGAATTCATCGATTTGGAAGTCCGACGCCAATTACACAGTGCTAATTGGGAACAGACGTTTTGATAATAGGCATCTATGGACAAGAAAATAATGTTATTACAGTAAATACCCTCAATAACGACCCTCTATGAAACGAACCCTTCCATTTAGCGGCCTATTTTGTGGTTGGAACAAATGCACCGTAGTGCCAATGTATGTCTAATAAAGGACGCCATTTTTTTACCGACGTTTAACATCGCTTCTCATTTCTCGCCATTCCAAAACACGACTGAAACCAAAGCAATCGATTCTTTTGCATTTTTTTTCTAAATAGAAAAAAATATTATCTGTAAGTCATCTCATCACTTTACTGAATTACTATAATGTACTATATTATTATACCGTATATAACTTTATTAAATTGTAATCCAAATAATAACCATAATATTTATAGTAATAATAATAATAATAATAATAACGATATTTATAAACACACTAATTCATTATACAATAATTTTTGCCACCCACGTATATATTATAGCTCAAACTAGAGCTTTATTGTTTTTGGAGAAAAAGAGGCGCCGTCCTCATTCCGGATTCGAACCAGGGTCCCCGCGTTGAGCCCGCGGTGTCTTGACCTACTAGACAAACAAGGACAAGAACAAACGCATTTTTCTCCGTATATGAAGATGTAAGATATTATTACCCTTCACAGGGATAACACAATTGCCAAATAATGGTCAACACAGAAAAGCCTCCTGGGCGAGATTTTTGTGAGTTTTTGTTTTTCTCCAAACATAAAAAAAGCTCTAGTTTGAGCTATAAGCTATACGTGGGTGGCAAAAATTATTGTATAATAAATTCCCCCACGAAAAACTCACAAAAATCTCGCCCCGGAGGCTTTTCTGTGTTGACCATTATTTGGCAATTGTGTTATCCCTGTGAAGGGTAATAATATCTTACATCCTAATATACGGAGAAAAATGCTTTTCTTGTCCTCATTCGTCTAGTAGGTCAAGACACCACGGGCTCAATGTGGGGACCCTGGTTCGAATCCAGGATGAGGACGGTGCCTCTTTTTCTCCAAATTTAAAAAAATTCTCTAGTTTGAGCGAATACTTATAAATCGGTTGGAATAGAATACGTAGTGTGTAACATTGGCCGAAAATTTTGTTTCGTCCGTATTATATGAAATATCGGGAAACCCTCTCGTTGTTACAGAAGTTTAGTCCGTTACGAGCTTAGCAAGAGTATCACTAATTTGGCGACGGTTGGCGCAGTGAACATAATCTGCAATTTCGGCGAATTATTCTATTTCATTTGATCAATTTTACTCTTTTGTAATAATACAATAGTGGTATTGAAAGGGTCGCCACTGGTACAATTTTAGCTTGGTCGCTAACGGCAAATAACCATTATATTATTTTTTCTTTTTTCATATATGAATATACAAATTAATTTTCGTAAAAAGGGGGGGTGAAATTTTGCTGGGGACCGGAGATTTTACGTTATGCCACTGATTAAATTCGTCCTTACTTAGCATAGCATTCTAATTACCGATCTTTTGTTACTTGCGCCCTCAAAAGTTGTAAATGGAAGAAATTATCGTGTTTTAAAAATAAATATAGTTTCCCGATTTTTACCGTAAAATTATTTATTAAACACATCTCACAAAGGTTTGAAATAAAGTTTTGTTTCGCGCAACTTAGATTGTTCTAACTCTATTGAGGAACTTCTTTAACAGTAGCAGTTCTGCTGAACCATATTTACTGTTTTCTGTTCCGTATAAAAAAAAAATGCTAGAGAATACTATGTTTGGGAACTCACCTAGCTTTTAAGCGCCAAAGCCCTACAACTGAAAGATTTTCCCGAAGAATGTAAGCAGGTGCTTACAAAAAGTAACTATAACTTTATAAGCACCTTGTGTTTTGGAAAACATTAGACTTTTGTACTTTATAAGCTTACGTAAGCGATTCTTGCACTAAATTTTAGTGGATCGAGAGGTCCCAATCGAGCCTCCAAAGCCTTAAAACTCAAAATAGGGATACATTGGATTTTACGATTTTGTTTTGCTGTCCGAATACTCTAAGAACCTTGCAAATAAATGTCGTTGGTTTTAGTGCCGAGGGAGTATTTAAGAATAGTCGTTGATTTTTATGATCTTTTGAGACGATTTTTACCAAAGCAAGTTTTTTTTTAACGTCCCCAGGGAGTCACAAAACTTCGAATTCACATCCAAAAGGGAAATAAACGATATATCACAAGTATAGGTTTACCTGCTATTCGTATTTAAATGACATACACAGGAAATCTACACAAATAATTATTTTGCTTTGCTACATAACTCGCATCGTAAATTCCATGTAGTCGTTGGTTCTGGTAAGGTCGCATGAATACAAATCGTTCAAATTACGTTCTTTAACCTTTTATTATAACCGTTTAAAATTTTGTTTTGAAAATATCCACAGATAGTATGTAAGAATTGCAAGTGCAATTAGTTTGCATTAAAGACTATTGAAGAATATAGACATATACTCTGTAGTTAAAATGACTCAAGCCACATAGATTAAAAAATGATTAACGTTTATTTTATCAAATCAGTGCAACGTTAATTTGTTTTTGACCGTCAGAGTACCAAACTAATACGTATGCAAATATATATATATATATATATGTGTGTGTGTGTGTGTGTGTGTGTATGTATATATATATATATATATATATATGGCTTTCTGACAGAAAAATGCCCGTACTACAAATATGAGCCAGAGACCGTGCATGAGAACGAAACACACAAGCTTTACTGGGATAGAGCAATCATAACAGACAAGACAGTCCCACATAACCGTCCTGACATAACCCTCGTCGATAAATCGAATAAGACCACGTACTTAATCGACATAGCAGTACCCAACACCAATAACATACAGACAACCTACACAACGAAAATCACCAAGTACCAAGATCTCAGACATGAAGTACGAGATATATGGGGTATGGAAAAGATCCTCATCATCCCGTTAGTCATCTCAGCAACAGGGATAGTACCAAAAACGCTTGCGACGAATTTGGAGATACTCAACATTGACCCAAACACCTACATTGAAATACAAAAAGCCACAATCCTAAACACGTGTCACATTGTCAGGAAGTTTCTAGACATGGCACATTAAGAAGTGATGTAAAAAGAGGCTTGGGAACATGGCGCTCTGCCCGTCCCAAAGCCTGTTTCCGCCAAGAATGGGCGAGGAAAACTTTTATATATATATACAGGGTGAGTTCAAACCACCGCACTAGAGAAACGTTTTTGAAATAGTCATCTGTTCACTGATTGGACTAATTTCACCAATAGGCGCTAACGAGTAACAACTGTGTTGTTTATTTTTTCCGAGATACCCTTTTCATTGGTTCTATACTATCAGCAAAAGAGTAAGCCCAATTTGGCGACTTTACAAGTTATCTTCACCGTGTTATGAACAACGAAAATAAAATTTACAATATTCTTACGCGCGAGAATGATCAGTTTATTAGAATTGGCGGCATATCGCTATTTTTTAAATCTCTCCTTAATTAATAAATATAAAAAACCTCAGTTTTTAAAAATTATGCACTAGAGAACATTTAGACATCGTCCCATTTGCCTATCCTAACAGTTGGCGGGGGACTAGGGGTTTGACCTCCATTGCCTAAGTTTTAACGCTCATATATTTTTTAATATTTTTAATATTCTGGATTGTGGGTTGAAATAAACTCCACTCGAACTTTTTTATAATGCTTATACACAGTCCTGTAAATTTCGAATTCAGTGGCGTTTTTCCCTAATACAGAATTGATAATTGTTATTATCTGATTGATGATATTACAACTAATCAATGGTTCCGAACCTCATCTATTTATTTCTTTCTTTTTTTTGTGGGTTGAGGGCAGACAAGAAATGCCACCATCAGCATCTTTCACAAAATTATTACAAAGTTGTAAAGCAAGTTCGTGAGCACTTTTTGTACAACCTAGCAGTAGTAGTATTTTTATCTTTTTGTGTTTAAAAACCCTTGGTTGGGAGTGGGGGAGGGAGAATGGATTCAGCCAATATCCGACCCTGAATATTTGCTAGTTATAACATTCAAACTACTTGTAATAGTACCCGGTGGGAGGGGTTGGTGGGGTCGTAACCCCACTGACCTTTTGTTTTCCTGTATACAATTAAATTTTGATTGTCGAAACTCTCCCCGCTTCTTAGTACACCCATAACCCCTTATAAAATGTTTGCGTACGTTACCGAAACATTGTATTTCCTTTTAATTTATCCAATAGATACACGTAACATAACGCATGTTACGAGTTCCACTGGCACAATGTCCAGATTCCTCTTTTTACTGAATAAAAATACGTTTCCTATTATTTACTTGTGGTGGAGCCCGGACTCCACCTTTTGTTGCCTCCTCCTCCTCCTCCTCCTATACTTCAGTCTTTATAAGAAGGCTAAATTTGAATATGAAATTCAACTTTCATTGTTCTTCTTAAGTCATTACAGGACTTGGGAAGTAGGGGGAAGCGTGTAGGCACCGGCCGGCCTCCCTTGGAGCGATAGAGAGGATTGCCTCATTGGAGGAATTTTTAGGAGATTGGCTAGTATTTACATTACAGACTGAAAAAGTCAGGAAAACTCACAACTAAAGCCCCCGGAGCTCACATGCCGAATCTAACGAATTTAATTGAGCTTAATGTACACACATATAAAAACCTTAATGTGTAAAAATTAGCAGCTATGCCCTCCCACTAGAAATCGAGAAATTAAGTGTTAAAAGTTAAAATAGAGCCAATTGAAACCTTTTTGGCAACACGCGGCGGGATAACAAGCTGGTCGAAAAATGTGAAAAAGCGAACGCGGGATGTATTCTAAAAGTTTAGAATACGTCCAGTAATACAGAGCTAGCGTTAACTTTTTAAATTTAAACGTATTAGATTTTGAAGTAGCTGTAAAGTTATTTTTTTCCCTATTCGTTAAATTGAAGTTCTATATTATTTTTATTTTATTTCTGAAAGTCATAGCAGAAAACAATTTACTTTAATTTTTATAATCACATTGCAAGTTGCAATTCGGTTTGTGCATAAGAGAAGCATTCATTTTATTTTGAATCCCGCGCGTGAATGTTTTCGCGAAATAATGTCAGCCAAACTTTTTTTTTTTTTTTTTTTTGAAAATTGCATTTAAGAATTTAGCGAGCTTTCTTGGCGAACGTTGCAAATTACACCTTTATTACAATTAGCCCTGTCTAATTTATTATTGAGTATTCAGTTTCTATCCAAAATATGAAATCATTCAGTTCCGGTCTATTCCGTGTTGAATAGTCATAAAACCAATAACTAAGCCTATTTGTCATCAAAAATGGAACGAAATACAGCCGTAATATATCTTATAATAATTTGGCTCAACAAGTCGAGTATTGCTCCAAGTGGGCATGTGATCTTAAAAAGAAAATTGGCCTGTGATTGGCTGAATCAGAAAACATAATCCGCTAGAAAAAATTAAAAAAAAACATATAAATTTCATTTTCGACTTATAATAACATAAGGATTTCAAAACTATCGTAGGTGCGGTAAGATTAAACTCACCTATATATATATATATGGCCTGCAAAAGGGTTGCTGGTATCTAACTGGAAGGAGACCCACACGCTGAACGTATGTGACGATGTGTGGAACCGGCCAGGCCAGTAACCTAGTGTCCTACCCCGCCTTCAAGTGGTGCAGGCTGAGCTTTCTATTTATGTGGCAAATTAATATTTGCTGCACGGATAGAAAGGCGGAAGGGGAGGGCTAATTCACCAACCCGTCTAGCCAGCGTGGTGAAATTATGGCTAATTCCTCCATTATGTTGACACACCAGAAACCATGGCCCCTAGTCTCCAGGTGCTGGAGTGCTCCTGATCAAGGCAGCGGTCAGTGTGGCATGAAAGCAGGGGGTGCTAAGAATCACTGGAATGGCCCAGGCTGCCGTTTGTTATTGACCTTGGCTACGTTTAATGGACGATCCCTTGCTTCTGAAGCAAAACTTCAGGAATTGGAAGAAGAACTTGACAAGATCAAATGGGACATTGTAGGACTCAGTGAAGTTAGAAGAAAAGGTGAAGAGTTGGTGGAACTTAAAAGTGGACATTTGTTTTATTATAGAGGAACGGAAACTGGAAGAACAAGTGGTGTTGGCTTCTTAATCAACAAAAGAATTAAAGACTGTCTTCTGGAAGTTGAAAGTACATCAGATCGAGCAGCGAGGCTTGTTGTTCAACTAACCCAGCGATACCAACTTCAAATAGTACAGGTATATGCACCAACATCAAGCCATACCGACGAAGAGGTTGAAGAATTTTATGAAGAAATCAAAGAGTTACACACCAAAGGGAAACAACATATCAAGCTCATCATGGGGGATTTCAATGCAAGAATTGGACAACAGGAACAAGGAGAGACATCGGTTGGTAAATACGGATATGGGGAAAGGAATGAACGTGGCGATCAACTCATCGAATTTGCAGAAGCTGAAAACCTTAGCATCATGAATTCATTTTTTAAGAAGAAACCGCAAAGAAAATGGACATGGAAACACCCAAATGGGGGAACTAGTGAAATTGACTATATCCTGGCAAACAAGAAATCAATTATTGAAGATTGCAGTGTACTGAACAGATTTAATACTGGAAGTGATCATCGAATGGTGAGATGTAAAGTGCACTTAAATACTAAATTAGAACGACAGAAGCTCATTAGGAAACAAGTAAGTAAGAGGGTGGATCTAATGAAACTGAAAGTAAATACCGAGGCATTCAAGTTGGAATTAAAAAATCGCTTTTCTGCACTGGAAGGACTTATTGATGAAAGTGATATCTCAGAAGCAAATGAAAACATTGTTAAGACAATAGTTGAAACTGCTGGGGAAATTGGTGGTGTAACCTGTAAAAAGCACAATAGCAAATTATCTGAGAAGACGAAACAGCTCATGAAAAGGCGAAGAGATATGAAGGTGGACAATCGAAATACCAGTTCCAGGATTGAGTACATAGAACTTTGTAAAACTCTGCGCAAAAGCATGAAAGAAGACATAAGAAAATTCAACTGTGAGCTAGTAAGGAAAGCCATTGAAAATAACAAGAGCCTTAGGGTTGTTAAAGGAAGTTTATCTGTTGGGAAGAAACACATCATTGCATTAAAAGGAGAGGATGGCACCGTAACAAGAAATAGGGAAGAAATACTTAGAAGAGTTGAAGAATTCTACAAAAAACTATATGAAAGTAACAGTGGATTAAACGAAGACGCCGAAATAGTCGAAGGAACAGCTCCTAAAATCTTAAAAGAAGAAGTTTCATTTGCAATAAAAAATATGAAGAAAGGAAGAGCCCCTGGTGATGATGGTATTACATTAGATATCCTAAAAGAAGCTGGAGAATATGTAGAAGACATACTTGCAAAATTCTTTACCAAATGTCTTAACAGCGGTAACATACCAAACCAATGGGATTCGGCAACAGTAATTCTTTTGCATAAAAAAGGTGATAAAGAGGATTTAAAAAATTACCGACCAATTAGCTTGTTACCTGCTATTTATAAAATCTTCACAAAAGTGCTAACACATCGCCTGCAGAAAAAATTAGATGCAGCTCAACCAAGAGAACAAGCTGGATTTCGAAGTGGATTCAGTACAGTGGACCATATTCAAGTATTAAGAGAATTAATTGAAAGAACACATGAATATGAACTTCCATTGTGTGTGGCATTTATTGACTATGAGAAGGCCTTTGACTCTATTAAAACATCAGCAGTCATCAACTCTTTAAGATCAACAGACATCGAGGATGTGTACATTGACATGGTGAAACGTGTGTATAAAAATGCAAGTGCAAAATTTCGGTTACATAAAGATACCGAAGCTATCAAAATTGGTAAAGGTGTGAGGCAGGGAGATACCATTTCTCCAAAACTTTTTACTTCAGCTTTACAGATGATTTTTCAGCAGATAAATTGGAATAACAAGGGAATAAAAATAAATGGTGAATATTTAAATCATTTGCGGTTTGCTGATGACATTGTTATTTTTTCAACGAACCCATCAGAACTCCAAGACATGGTACAGGAGCTCTCAACTAGAAGTAAAGAAGTTGGACTCAAGATGAACCTACAAAAAACTAAGATCATGTTCAATAATTTCGTAGAGGAAACAAAAATACAAGTTGACAACATTGAGCTAGAAATTGCTGATTCATATATTTACCTTGGCCAGCTGATTTCAATGGATGGCAACATTATGAAAGAACTCAACAGACGTATTAAACTTGGCTGGAGTGCATTTGGAAGAAACAGTTTTATCCTGAAGGGGAAATTGCCTTTGTGTCTAAAAAGAAAGGTCTTCAACCAGTGTGTATTGCCAGTCCTCTCTTATGGATCAGAGACATGGAGTCTAACAGTTGGAGCAATACGAAAGTTACAGACAACGCAAAGGAGCATGGAGAGGTGCATGCTTGGAATAACTAGGAGAGATCGAAAAAGGAACACTTGGGTGAGAGAGCAAACTAGAGTAGAGGACATCATTGTTAAAGTAAAAGGGCTGAAATGGCGATGGGCTGGGCATATTGCAAGAAGAACTGATCAACGATGGACAACAGAAATTCTGAACTGGATTCCAAGAGACCACCGAAGACCTAGAAAACGTCCTCAAACTAGATGGGTGGATGAAATAAGAAAACAGGTTGGGGTGACGTGGAAGCGAATTGCTCAGGATAGACTTGTGTGGAAAGCATTTGGAGAGACCTTCATCCAGCAGTGGATAGATAATGGTTGAATATGATGATGATGATATATATATATATATATATATGTGTGTGTATGTGTGTAGAAAATATTTAATGGATAAACATTAAAATTTGGAAATTTGTCTTAATCTAGGTAACTTAAAATTGTAATTATTACATACAAGTAACATGGTTCAGAATTCATAAAATTTTAAATTACTGTCAAGAAGCGTATTGTGTGTATGATTTTATATTTCTCTTGGTTATGCACACTGTTGTTTAATTTTTAATTTAGTTAATACAAATATTTGCTTTTCCATCTAGTCAGGTGTGTTTGATTTAAGGTCATTTTACGTCAAATCAACGGATTTTAACTTTCGACTGTGCTCTTACGTTTCAGATATTTTTTATTTTTTTTAATGAGAAGGTACCTATGAGGTAATGTCAAATTTGAGATTTCAATTTGGGCCCAGGAGAAAATTTTGAAAATTTCAATTTTTGTATTATTTTAGCTATCATATGCATTGTGTCCGTTTAGAAAATTTCTTTTATTTCACTTACTTTTTAACCGATTAGGCTTATTTTGGTGTCAAAATAAAGATGTGTTTCTGTCCTTTGAAAACAATATATAAAAATAGCATTAAATCGGACAGAAAATTTTTATTGTACATTCAAAGTGAATTTTTTAAGATTATATCTTTGTAAATTTGATAAGCTGTAGCTCACAAACCACAACTAACACATGCATCATATTTTTTTTCCAGAATGAGCTGACCATGTGCTTTTTATGTTTTAAAACTAAGAAAGGTGTTTTTTGTTATTGCAAAATAAAAAATATATTTGCTTTATATCACGTTGATAGAGATATTGGCCATTTTAACAGGTTTAAGAGCTCTCTGAAACTGAAATGACTAACATATATTTATGAAATCAGTTAAAAATATATCCGCTTATGTTGTTACAATATCAGTTGATGTTATTTTTACATTATTTCACTATTACCTTACCTTTATAGTGAAAAATCACATTCCACTTTCAACCAGTTCCTGTACTTATTTGTGAACCTTTTCATCTATGGCATATGTCGTTCCTGATAAAGATGATGATGAAGGAACTTCTTTGAGTATATTTTCATAGGGCACCCAGCAGCAGTCATTCCTGATTGGCCAAAAATATGTTAGTGCTGGACCAAGTGGATGTATGAACTGAACTTTAGCAATTTTTCTCCTTCACAGATGTCTAGCATCTTCCCAATCCAGCACTTACTGTCATAAATAACTGCATAACAAGTTTTAAAAGCCAGGGAAAAACTAGAGAAATGCAAATCCTTACATGCGTTCATCATTCCTGATTTTAATTTTAATGCAAAAGACTAGACAAGGTGGATCATCTAGTCATCAACGAAAATTACCTGTCCTCCACTTCTAGCATCTGAAATATCCAAAGAACTCTTAGACCTCATTCATTCCAAGCGGATACTAATTCTCGACATAACGAATTTCCATGTCATACACAGGTGGTTAAACGTACTGTGAAATTAATCACAGAAGCAGTGAGCAAAGTATGTGGCGGTGACAGCAAAAATGGTTTCATCAGAACATCTTTGCTTTCCCGCTGCCAAATGTCAATATTTGAAAACGACATCCAGTTCATGTGGAACCAAACTAAACCACAAAGGTAATGATTTTCTACGTCCATCTAAGGTTGGTTGGTTGAGAAGGGTGTGGGTGGAACTCGAAGTGTGGCTACCTCCCCTGGTGAGTTCTGAGTAGTTTTCCTTTTCACTGAACGTGGAATGCAAATGGGTGAAGAGCTGCACAGTAATCGTTAATCTAATGGTCTGCTTTTACTTTTCTGGAATAATATGTACTAGTTTTTTTATTTTATCACCTACAGTGACATTAACCCCTTCCTCCTTGCTCCTATCAAAATTACGGAGTGAGGTTTCGCCTTCTATTTCTTGTGCTCATGATATTTCTGGTCTAGAGTGTTCAAAAGTAATGCAGAAAAAAGATTAAAAACAATCCATTTCTTATACCCGGAAAATATATAATATACAGGGTGGTTATAATTAAAGTTGACCTATTTAGAGCATCCTGGAGCTTGAACCGTTCAGCGGATTTTCACTAAAATTGGTACATAGACTATTCAAAGGATGCGGAAAAGGAATCTGAAAAACAAAAAAACGAACTAAAAAAACCCTTCCGCTAGGGGGCGCCTTTTATTCAATACTGCAAAAGCAACCTTTGAAATGACCAACACACAACATGAATGACATTTTTAACATTTAGTAACACTTATTGCATCGAAACATTTTAAATGAACGTTGTGCGAGCAATAACAGTACGACAGCGCTGAAGGCGTACAATGGAAAAAAAATAAGTTTTCACATGCAGATAGTGCGTAAAGAAATATGACATTTAAGCAGCTGTTAATCGTGTACAGGACGATGTAATGGGTGTTCCTCGATGTGGCCGTCATCATTTATTTGTAACAATTCAAGCCAATGCAGAATGTGTTCAACATCGAATCAAAACTAATCCTCTGTGATGCTTTACATATGCAGCGTTATGGAATTCTTGGATTCTGCTAACATAGCAACACTTCCACAATAAACCAAATTCTTTAAATGATCCCACAACTAGAAGTCACAAGGAGTGAGATCCGGAGAATGTGTGCCAGTGATTAGTAAACGAACGACTGATAACGCATTCACCAGTGAAATGCTGGAGCAAAAAAGCTTTGTCTGACCGTGTAACATGTGGGTGCGCACCATCTTGCATTGAAATGGTAGATGTAACGCACTGTCGTTTCTGTAGTTGCAGCAAAACAAATGTCTGGAGCAACTAACAACACCGAAGGGCCGTCACAGAACATTTGACAGGGCCATAAACTTTTACAAGTGAATGATAGCGGCTACATTGAGCAACCTCCATTGTACACGATTAATAGCTGCTGACCTGCTGCATTTCTTTACTCTCTATCTGCATGTGAAAAATCTTTTTTTTCCATAGTACGCCTGCAATTATTGCTCGCACAACGTTCATTTGAAATGTTTCGATGCAATAAATGTTAGTAAACATTAAAAATGTGATTTGTCTTGCGTGTTAGTCATTTCATGGGTTGCTTTTGCAGTATTGCGCTACAAAGCGCCACCTAGCGGATGTTTTTGCAGTAAAATTTTTTTTGAAGATTCTTTCTGCATCCTTGGAATAGGCCTTATATTTCAGTTTTGGTGAAAGTCTGTTGTTTGCTCCAGGGTGCTCTAAATAGGCAAAGTTTAATTATAACCAATTCTGTATTTTTAGATTTCAAGCTAAAAAGAATTCCAAAAATTAAAAATGAATACATATATTTTTCGTACACTTACTTTTATACAATTTTCTTGAACAAAGAAGTAGGCACTTTTTTTACTGTTTTCTTGAAAATTATACGATCGCTAAGGGGTTAAAAGATTTTTCAGAATCTGAAATTTGCTTCACCAAAAGGGTTGTTTTGTCCAATGGTTTGAAGAAGTGGTTCTCTCTGGTGCCTTCTATTGAAAATGAATTTTCATACTGTTTTTTCAGGAAGTCTTCGTTTGCACATATCTCAGCTGATGTGAAATATTCTTGAATTCCCTTTGTGTTTTGAAGCAAATTCAAATAAATCTTGTTTACTCAAGATTTGCCCTTCAATAGTCCTTTGAAGACTTGCTCTTGTTTCAAAATAATTTGAATTCTATTATAATACTTAAACACAACCTTCCTCAAACAGGTCTGGAATGAGATGCAATGTAATATGTCTTGACACGAATTTTCTTGTTAAGACATGTTCACTCATAAAAACTTTGGCATCCAATCCAACTTGTTCTAGTTTTTTCTTGTTAAGATATTAAGTAAACTCAATGTAAATATAGGTAGGGCCTACCCTAATTTTTCTTTTATTTTTTCTTTATTATTTTGGGGGGGGGGTCATCAAAAAATAAATAAATTAAAAAGCCTTTTTTTCTTCTGGTATTCAGAAAGTAATATTGCATAATGCAGTAAACAAATCAGTCATACAATAGTTTTACATGCTGGGAACACATACGTACAGTACTTTGACCATGTTGGTGCAGTACATAAAGTTCAAATAAACAAGGATTTCAGAAACCTAGCCAAGACTTTTTTGTGGGAGGAGATTATTAAAAAATGAATGGACTTAACAAATTTACCATTTATTTCTTACCCCCACACACACACACACACAATTACGCCAATGTAAGATTCTCTGAATCAAAGATTTTTTTCAAATTATAATTTTTAATTTGAGAACCACTAAAAACACCCTTCTTATTTTTTAAACACAAATAGTACATGGTCAGCTCATTCTACCATAAAAAAATATAATATATTAGTAGTGGTTTGCGAGTTATGTCCTATGGCACTTACTAAAGTAAAAATTACTAAAATTGCATTTGCATGCTCAGTGATATTTTTCTGTAACAGTAACATTTTTACCTTCTTTTGAAAGAGTAAACAATTATCTTTATTTTGGTACCAAAATAATCAATCAGTTAAAAAATAAATGAAACAGGAGGATTTTTCTAAATGGATACATAAAGTATGATTGCCTAAATCGTGTAAAAATCAAAAACTTAAAAAAAGTCTTCTGAACTCAATTTTAAATTAAAAAAGTCTGAAAAAAATACAAGGTTTTTTCACAGGTATCATCTATTTATGAAAAAATTTGAAAAATCCATAAGACACACAGCATCTGTTGATGTGGCGAGAAATGACCCGTATGGTTCCATAAAGGTAACACAATTTCCTATTCTGCTGTGGTAGCCCTGGTTTGATTCCAATGGCGAGGAAGGATGCATGCCATCATTTTCCATCCACCAAAGTCTGAGGTTTAATTTTGTAGGCTGCAGAGGTCTGGATTCCCCTGAAAATTGTAAGTCCTGACACAACGTGACCTTAATTACCCTTGTTTTCTGTGAAACTTAAGCAAACCATAATAAATAGCCATCTAATTATTTCATCTTATTCAGTCTCTTGTGACACGAATTCTATAATCTCGGTTTGAGTTTTCTGGACCTTGCTGCTTTCTCAGTAGTTGCATGTGAGCATATTAGGGCTCAGG